>JAHWXV010532081.1:0-10361 GCA_024586415.1 Phrixothrix hirtus | reverse complement strand
TCGACCTTCACGAGATTCATCACTGACGGACGCACGACCACGATGAAATTCTGCAAACCAATTGTAAACAGTCTTTTCTGATGGTGCTTCATTTACAAAACTTAAACGAAGCGATTCTAAATATTGTTGCTGAGTTAGGCCCTTACGGAGATCGTATCAAATCATCCAACGAAAACCTTCACGAGTAATTTCCATTTTTTCACAAAGTTACTTTCTTTAAACGCACACTGTAAACAAACTACTGTGTCAATTTCTAAGCCGCCACGGATTTTACAATACAAAATGTCAAGTTTTACGAATATAGCAATAACTTATCACACTAGTGACATCTAGTGGTCATTTGTTACAACATAATAGGCAACCCTCGTAATTTGTTGTTGGTAGTGCGAACAGCGCTATACACAAATAGAAGGGGATCCCATGGGATTACTATTATCCCCAGTTATTGCTAATTTATTTATGGAGGATCTACAAAGCCGGACACTACGAACAACAAATTATAAACCTAAACTGTGGATTAGATACGTTCATGAGACTTTCGTGGTTTGGACGCATGGAAGAGAAAACTCAACGCATTCCTAGAACACCTTAATAACTTACATAAAAATATCAAGTTTACTATGGAAATAGAAGAGAGTTATCACCTTTCTTTCCTCGATGTATTAATAAAGAAAAGAAACAACGAAAGCTTACGCCATACCGTTTATAGAAAAGCCACACATACAGACAGATATTTGAATGCCCAGTCGCATCACCATCCAGCTCAACTGCACTTAGTAGTCAAAACCCTAGTCACCAGATTACAGAAACTAGCTGATGCAGGACATATAAACCGAGAAATGGTTACACTCCAAACGGCACTAAAACAAAACGTATTCAACGAAAATAGCATAAAGAGGGCGCTAAAACCAAAAAAGACACCTATAGAACAAAAAGAAGAATCAGTTGCCAAGGCGTATCTACCTTACGTGAAGGGTGCCACAGACAGAATTCGTAGAATATTAAACAAACATAACATCGAAACAACTTTCAAGACAGATACGAAGATTAGTCAAACTCTTCAAAACCCAAAAACAAAAATAAATTTAGAAAGTCAAGGAGTCTATGAAATCCTATGCCGTGATTGCGGCCGATCATATATAGTACAAACTAATACAAAAGTCAGTGTAAGACGAGAGGAACTAAAAAATGCGGTAAATAAATACGAGAAACATCATCATTGGCACAACATGTAAACACCACACGGTATATGATCGACTTCAACAACACCAAATTGATCGCAAATATCGAATAACAAACACGAAGAATAATAAGAGAAGCGATCGAAATAGAAAAACAACCAAACAACTTAAATACACGCGACGACACCCAAAGATTACCAACCCCTTGAAAACGCTTATTAACAACATCCACTATATCACAATTAAGAAGTGACAGAAAAAAAAGTGAAAGCACGCAAGAGCCGTCATGCGCAACAGGGTCGATGACGCGGAACCGAAAGGAGAACGTTCGGCAAGCAAGTAAAAGTAGCAGAGTATATAAAGCCGTACTAAAGCAGGAGGCCGTCTGTTCCATACGAACAACAAGATTGCGAAGTAGGCAGTTACAACAGACTTGATAATGTCAGATGTGAGTCGGCCGAAACATCGTCCAATATGTTCTTTTCAGAACCAAAACATATTTACGCGAGGGATTACCCAGAAAACCAATCCAGCGTATATATAAATAAATTCTGTAATAGCCATTACATAATATTTTAAAAAATGTTTCAGGGGACTGTAGGCTAAAAACCTTAAACTATTTACTCATCTACCAAGCTTTCGACTTTTTATTCGCCGTCTTCGTCAGCGTACTGGAATTCATTATAACTACGAATAACAATAACAATAATACAATAGAAATTACTTATATGATTTGAAAGTTTAAAAATTAACGGTAAATAAATATTTAAAACAAAAATTAATTAATTATTAGATATGATTTTAAATTAAATGTACATATAAACTTAGGAAATTAAAATTTTTATAATAAATAAACTATTGGCAATTGCGTTGTCAATTAAAAAAAATTTTTTTTTTTAGTTGGCGGTTATCAAATTGTTTTTCCGAGGTTCCTTTCACGTGTCTTTTGGTCCTCGAAATGACATTTTTTGTTCAGGTAACGCTTCTGCAGAGACTCACCAATCATTTTCAAGTCCTTAGTTTTGAGTTTTTATTGCGACTTCTGGTGATAATATATATTTTAGCTTTTACACTTGGTTGGTCGTCGACCCGCTGTGTATTTGTTGTGGTTGGCTGATTTTGAAGGTTGCTTTCTTTACTTTCACTATTTGTCTTGTTTCTCTTGTTTTTTAATTTTGGACCTTTTTTATTTATAGCTAAATGTTTCCATATTGCCGGTAATTTAAGCTGTTGGACCTTTTTTCTATTTCTATTACTTCTTTAGTTATCCAGCTATTGTAATTTTCTATATTAGCGAGTATTTTGGTATTCTCGAATATATTTTATGGCCCGTGCTGTTTGTGTTGGGCTAAAGATGAAGTAGCATTGTTTTTTTGTACTGTATTGATATATTAATCCTTTCTGACATTTATTCTTCTATTTGTCTGGCCAATGTAGGAATTTTCGCAGTTAGTACAAGAAATTTTGTAGACACCTTGAGCTTTCAACAGTATTTCTTCTTTAGGATTAGATATGATGTTGCTATTTTATTCGTAGCCTTTAGAATCATCTTAATGTTGGATTTTGCTAAAATTCTGCTAATTTTTTCCCTAGTACTTTTGAGTTAGAAACTACCTAATATTCAAGGAATTTTATGTGAAATATAATAGAGGATCAAAGTTCATAAAGAATATGATATATAACAACACAGTATAGTAGCAGCCAAAGTCAGCGATTTGCAAAAATATTTGACAAGTTTAATGACATAAAGGAAGAAACGAGGTTATGTTAAATATTGTGATGTAGCAATTAGAAGGAGATAAGTAGAAGGCAAGTTAAATATATATTTTTTGGTTTCTTGCTTTTACGCTTTGCAGCTGAAGATTCGGTATACGGAAATGGTCTTGCCTGTCTTGGTTTCAACTGATATAGTCATATTAATATGCCTACTACAATTTTGCTATATATGGAGGAGTTCCATTCCCAGTAGGGTTTTTAACATATCAAGCATCAAATTGATCCGGGATCTACGATTCTACCTCCTTATCCGAGAAGGGGTATTTTAAAATTTTTGTCTGCTGAACAATTTACCCACTCGGCCGGGCTTTAATTTGCACCCTTTGAGTATAAAGGTAAACGAAGTAATTATCGCACCAGTAAAGTCACAATATAAATAGTTACAGACGAACCTAGGCAAAGCCCAGACTAGTGAAGGGGATCACTGAGTATTTTCGTGGTATTATTTCTTGAACTATTCATATAAATAGCTTCTGCGATATTCCTATGTGTGCAACAAATAGTCCAGGGTTGGACTAATTTTGCATGGCGTAAACATTCTACTTGGAAGGTAATATTTTAGAACAAAGGAATTACTTTATCTTCCAATTAACACACAAATTGGCTTGATTTCTACTAATTTAATTAGGCTGGAGAAATAAGTAAATGTAAGGAAATTGCGGTAGATCAAGTGGTTGTTCTCCGATTGAGACTGCGAGCTGGTGGCAAAATCTTAAAGGGTGATACGAGGCCGTTTCAAATGAAATTCGGATTGGGTCTGTAGAGCATGCAAATATGTTACCGTTACAAAATACATTGAATGAGGTTTTAAACTAATTATCTGGGTAGCTTCTGGCCGCTTAGTTTATTGGATAAAACAATTGATATGATATGAGATAGTTGTACGGCTCGTTCAAGTGTTTTCAAATGGGTTAATAAGTTTAAAAATGGAACAGAGAGTGTGAGAGACGCTCCATGCCCGGGACAGGTGAATGGTCTGATCACTCCAGAGAACATTGCAGTGGTTCAAGAGCTGATTTATCAAAACAGGCGAATTAAACTTGATTGAAGTCCATTCAAAAACTAATGTGAGCATTGACTCAGCTCATAATATTGTTGTGGACCACCTTAAATTTCATAAGGTGTGCACAAGATGTGCTCAGAAGCAGTTTACTGTCCAACTTAAGGAACAATGCCTTCAAGCATGCGCTGCTCTACTTCAGTGATATGAAAAAGACGGGGAAGCTTTTCTGAACAGAATAGTGATTGGTGATGAAATGTGGGTGCACTATTATCAACCTGAGTGTAAACAGTCAAGTAAAGAATGGCGCCATGCATTGTCGCCGAAACCAAAAAAATTCAAAGTCGCGCCGTCCGCAGGAAAGGTAATATGTTGACCCTATTTTAGGGAAAACACGGTGTCATTGATGAAGATTACTTCTAACTAGGAGCAGTATAGTGTATAGAACTATCTAATGTAGTCTGTTAAAAAACATCCTGAAACCAGCAATAAGGACGAAATGCTGCGGACTTTTGCCAAAATGTGTTTTTCTTCAACATGGTAACACTTGTCCCCATAGTGCGAACATAACGCAACAAGCAATTGAAAATCTCGGTTTTACAGTGATTGAACATCCACCGTACGATCCCGATTTAGTGCCAAGTGATTACCTTTTGGAGCATTAAAACAGGATTTGGGTGGCCTTCATTTCCCGGATGACGAAAGCGTAAAAATTGCGGTGCATAAATTATTTCGCAATCAGCCCAAAAAGTTTTTCTGATATGGAATTGACACTTTGGTCAACAGGCGGAAAAGGTGTGTTCAGAGGCAATGAGATTACTTAGAGAAATAATATGTTTACTAGTAATTTTTTACAATAAAAACAGTTTTACACACCCAATCCGGAATTCATTTGAAACAGCCTCGTGTTTTAGGAAGGAGAATAAGAAGATATATACTATACAGGGAATGAATTGTTTATACTAGATTAAAACAAAAAAGTTATGCTCTTATTGATGTTATTAGAAATGACAATGTAATACGTTTTGTATAAAACCACATTTGAGGTTAAGTTTTAAAATTGCAATAACGGGGAACCTTTTAGACAGTTCGTTCATTAAGGTAATTTAAGCCCTATGTCACTTTCGTCTTAATATTATTGGATTTAGAAGTATTAGTTTATCGTGATATCAGCGCCTCCTACTGATGGAGACTTGAGTAGGCTTTGAACCACCATGGATGGTTTTCAAATTCCTTTTTTCACGATCTACATGCTATAAAGAATGGGTTGTCACAATCCAGGAATTAAGTATACTAATGACTTGTTTGATTAAAAATAAGCTGTTGATTGTTTAGGATGCTTTGCGAATTTCATACAATTAACGGAGTGTCTGTAGTCACGACGTATAGTTTCCTCATGATTGACTTAGCGGTGTTCACAAAATCATAATCTAATTATAAGTAATTAATTTTATGAACATGGAAAGCTTATGTAATTTAAAATAATTACAGAAACCTTTCCGAAATAATTAGTCTCAAAGTCATAGTTTAATTTTAAATAAATAACTTTATAAATATCGAAGGGTTCATGCAATATAACATTTATTGTTGGAACCTTTCCAAAATGTTAAAAATACGCAGCTAGAAAGTTAAGGGTAAAAATCGTAAACGTCTTGTAAATCAGAGTATAACTACCCGAGAAGCAATAAAAACATTAAACAGGAACAATAACCATTTAAATGATATACGAAGACAGTTTCCGAAAAAACTGCAATTGACTACAGGAAAAGTCACGTACAGCGACAACGAGAATGTTTAAACAAACGGAATTAGGTAAGACCTGATTGGTTCAAATTCAACAAATGCTTATAAATCATTGGCGAGCAAGAAAAATGCCGGGAAGTTCCAGTGTCAATATAAGCTTGATATGGAACAATTTTGCTTGTCTTGTGCTAAGAGTCGCGTGTGCAACGTACTTCTAAGCCAGTGCGGGTCAATATCATTGATCATTCAGAGGGCAAGTCCACAATGATACAATGATGAAAGAACCGCCTAAGGCAAAATATTAGAAAAAACTTCGCAGACGGCCAGTTCACCGATGATCTAATTAAAATTCGAGTCAGCAGTTCGGTTGTAACTATTCAAGATACAATTGAAACTTCAGAAAGGTGTATGAAGAGTCCGATATTCAAAGTAGGATCAAAGTTATCTCCAAGCAGGAATAACAATTGAAGAAGACGCCTCTTAGCAAGGTTAGCCTTCTGTTTAGTGTTAATAAGAGGGTAACACATTGAAATAAAGTAAGATTCATTAAAATTATTAAATAATTTAAATCAAAGCATTCACTGGGTTCCCAATGTAATTGTAAGCAAGAAGTCTACATAATTAAGATATACAATAACGCAAACCCACTCGCCATAAACCAATATTTATGACGGTTGGGTTAAACTATCTAGCAATAACAAGTAGGCAATTGTTCATTTATCTGGCACTGTGGTTTCTTTTCAATAATACTATATTTGTATGACTTGAAATAAACCTAATTATTTATTAGTCAATAACCTTTATTTCATAATTATTGTGTAAATTTATAAATTGCTATAATTGACCTTTATTTTTAATAAAACTCGTTTGTGTGAACGTTTAATAATTTTTGTGAATTCTTATAAATCCCTCACAGCTACAAAGGTATTCATTTCAAAGATTGAATAGCATTTAAATCTAGAGTAACTTACACTAAATACTCTAAAACAGTGGACTTTTGAGCGCATTGTAAAAAATTGATTGGGATTCGTCTTTTTAAAGGTGAATATAGCAACCGCATCTCGTTTCATTTACGCTACACCTAAACATCGTAAAGATCAAGCTATTAAATTAATCAGCACGCTATATAAAATAACGTACCTCATAAAGGTAACGTTACCAGAAGAATAGCGGCATACCCCACAAAGTTTCTACAGAGACCATTGTTGAATGAATGATCACCCTTGCTTTCAAAGGAGAGCATACTTCGGCTATTCATTTTGTGTGCGAGTTACAAAAGTTGGTACGCTACCCTCGTGTCAATCGAATCTCATATATGACATCGAGATATCGAATCGTGTATTCCAATCACGTCAAAACGCGTATGCTTTTTTTCGTATTCAAGCCGGTTTTTCACTTTTGGAACCGCGTTGCTTCTTGAAGGTTACAAATAGCTAGATCAGGATGTCGGTGTCGTTGGCGTGTAAAACGGGTGTCATATTGGAGTATGTGGGTATGTCACTACAGAAGACGGTATAAGCAACGGTGAAGTATTCTCGCCTTCATCTCTACAAATTAATTTGAAACTCCATATCATTAAGATATAATGCAATAAACGAGCTTCCGTGGTAAGCATACCTACAACATTTCATACATTAAGGCCTGCCACTAGATCTTGTCAAATGCGTAACGACGCGAAGGCTGGAAAGACGGAGGTGACTATAGATGACCACAATGGTCAATCGGAAGCTGAAATGCTGATCAGGAGTCTTTGAGTCTGTTCAGGATTATTGATTTCTCTAGCTTTCCTAGACAAGAGAGAAAGCTGACACGGCCATAGAAACGATATTTTTTAAGTTTAGGAAGAACGATGACATCGGCAGTTTTCTAAAATAAAGAAAATTATGTAAATCGCAACATCGCGTTTATATCTGTGACTGCGGGTGAGACTTTGGAGTGGAGGTTGGTAAGTTGGGATCGGGCACTTTTAAAGGCTTATACAATTTTATGCAATCACAAATCTCTTTCCTGGATGCAAGAAGGCCGGTATTTGAATGGGTGATGCTATTTCATCATCGCTTCCGGTGTCTGACTTACCTTTTGAAGCACTGTCACGGTTAGGATTACTGTGAAAGAGTATATAGGGTTGTTTTGAAATAGTCAACTCTACGAATTAATTTTGCACATCAAAACATTTTATGAACTGTTGACATTTGTCACAATTAATTCGTTATAAGCAGTCAAGAAAAATGAGTCTATTTGCTGAAATAACAAATTAAAACAACGTATCGAATTCCTCTCTGTTTATATACTAATAAATGGGTGCTTAGCCTATACTGCCACAAATAAATACCCGACTTTTTCTTTACAAATGCACTTAAAAAATTACATTCGGGAGTTGTATTAAAATTATCGAATGTAATTTAATTTACAAACAAATAATTACTAGTGATAACATTTAAATTTAATGGAATTGTTTTAAGATGGCTTTCACAAAAAATTTCGATTACCGTAGAGCACTCAGGTAAGTCCTTTTTAATTCTAAAAGGTTGTTCACATGTCAAGAGAAAATTCCTATTTTTAATATTTCCGAAATTGAGTAATAAATAATTTCAAATTACCTATGTAAAGTTGAACAGCTTGTAATTGTTTTCAATTTTTTCAAACTTTAACAGAAGGTACAAAAACGTATTCCAAAGCGATATTATGTGTTTTTATTTCTTCGGTAAGGCGTTTTGATACTTTTTATTTCCACAAAAAGCATTGGAAGAGTGGATAATAAACGTGTTTGAAAACCTACACAACTAAATCTAATTAAGTAAATCAGAATAGTTTTTATTAATTTAAATTATGCTAAATGCTCATCAATACACGTTGCATTGACCTGTAATATGAGTAGGACTGGAATAAACGTACGTAGTATGATCGCGAACTCGTATAAAACATGTAACAATACATATTGCAAATTAGACGTTCTCAAAAGGTTTTCCGGGAATCTCCTAAATTCAACTGTGCTCAAATTAAAGCTATTTAATTTTTTTGTGAATTTATGGGGCGTAAAGAATAAGTAGTTAAAATATCTGAAAGTATTTCAAAGCAACCCTGTATAGAACGTGAAATGTTAGTAGAGAATTAATGCCGTCAAAATACAATTATTTTCGATAAACTTATTTTAATTGTATTTCACCATAATTTGTGTAAACAGTTTCTTTTTAATAGCGTAAACATTAATTCTACTAGTAGTTAATTTTAATAAAACTCATCAAATTGTAAATATTTTGAGTTAAACCTTTTGTGTGCGTTCTTTATTTTATATATTTTTAAATCTCATGTAACTAACTGTCTTTAATGGGATTTTTAAACGTTTTCACAAACATTCATTTATTACTCGGGTGTGACACCGGCTATCCAATAAATTTAAGAAATGGGACTTGTTTTTAAAAATACTATCTTTAAATGTTATTTACCTGTTATGAGGATTATAACAATACGGTTGCATACAAGTCATTCTGCTTTATTGTTACCTAAATTACAGAAAATAAAAGGAACATAAATATAATTGGAAGAGTCAACAAACAGGTTGCACTTGTTGTGCGGGGGAGTACTCGATGGATAATTGCGCGTAGACTGTTGAATTAAATAAAGTTTGCAATCATCTGGCGCCACGTCTTGGTAACCGAGCCTACTTTAGTAACTTCTATTGTTTTTATACTATTGCTTGGTCTTTAATTCGAGTCAAAGTAACATAACGTATTAATCTTGTTGGTTTGAAAAAACAAGGGGGAATACATGTTTTCTTATCTGAAGCTTTTATAGAGTACTGTTTATCGGCAGTTGGCAGGTTGACGCTTTAATGGTGCTCTGAAATGGAAGACGGCTATGTTGAAGTTGCACCGTTGATAAGAAACTCGAATCCTAACGAGCTCGATAGCGATTATCGTTTGCAATATTGTTGAAAAACCTTTTCTTTTGCTTTATAGCACCATTTCGGATTCAATCTACATTTCAAAGGTACCGACATCCAAATATCTCTTGAGATACATCGTGAAAAAATGTAAACTTACAAGTAGCCGACAGTGATATTTTAGCTAACAAAATTCCGTTTCTTCTGGGGAAATTTAATTTATTATGTTATTAAGAGATGTTGGCGTTTACACCGTTACGCACTTTATGGAAATGATCATGTTGATTAATAAATATAGAGTTCGGCCAAAGGCATACGGCTACATTTAACATTAGAATGTGCTTCAGGGCGACATTTATTAACATAAGAAAAAATTAATTTTGTTACTGTTTAGGACAGAATAATTTAGATTCTACAGTTTTATTTTCTTCGAGGGGGTTAATACTAAAGTTGCTTAGTTACTTAGCGGACTTTACCTCTACTTACTTGTATAAAATTTTATTTGTTTCGACGTTTTATAAATTTTATTAACTGGTATTTTCGCAAATCAAACAAAACAAATCTTTATAATATGCTTTGTAAGTTACCAAATAAAGTTTATTACTAATTAAAAATCTAAAGAAATATCTCTTCAATATTTGTAATAATGAATTTTATTGTATAAGTTCTAGTGTAAACTTTCAAATTTTTACTTTCTCACCTATATGAAATATAGAATAGAGAAAGTATTGTTTTCGTCCAAAATTTTCGATGTCAAAATTTTAGTGGAAATACACGT
>JAHWXV010532070.1:0-13326 GCA_024586415.1 Phrixothrix hirtus | reverse complement strand
TAGGAAGGTCCATAAAAAATTATATGTATATTTTTTAAGTCATGAAATTGATATATAATAGAATTTTGTAAATATGTTCAATAAGACCCAAGATATAGCGAAATAAAATTTGGTAATCGTTTGACCGCTTGATTGACTTCCGATTGGTTTGTGGTCACACCCTCGCCTTTTTTTTGCCGCGTGAATGTGATCCCATAAGAACGCGTGCAGTATCCATTTTAGTCAGTTGATTTGAATGCAAACAGAGAAACATTTTGAAGCTACAAATTCTCAAAACCTTCCTTGCGTAAATATAGCGCCGTTAATCAATTTTAGCGGTAATTAGCTAATACTTTAAAGACATTTTATTTCTTAATACAATAAATTGCTTCATAATGGAATTGGATACTAAAATTGTCATGTTTGATACACAGCAAGTATAAATTTAAACAACTTAAGCTTCAATAAATCTTGTTCAATTATTTATTTTACCTTAAACGGTTTATTATTTACTAATTTTTATCTTTATAGAGGCATTTTAATGGTGAACTTTTAAGTTAAAAAAAGACCCTCTTATAAGCAAAAAGATAGTTATATATAAATGAGGAATTATTTTATTTCGTTAAACGTTGTAAAATATAACAATAGAGCAGTAAAATTTCGTTATTAAAATATGTAATATTTTACAAATAAAGAAGAGAAAAACTACAGAAATTCAGCTGTCGGTTACGTACAAATAAAGAGAAGTTTTTGTAGTAATTTTTTTATCAGATTAACATCTGAATATATGAGATAAAACCTCGAGTTTCATACGTATCCTTGTTTTACCGAGAGTATGTATACTCGTAAAAATGTTCCATGTCTTTCTTTAGCAATAACTGCTACGCAATTATTAAATTTATTTAAATAAAAACAATCAGTCTGTATTACTTTAAAATGATTCCCGCAACATTACAGCGTTGATTTTGGAAAAACTTTCGCACTATTTGTCTTACAACCGTAAACCACGTCGTTTTCGATACGGTTACAAATATTTTGAGCGGCGTTTTAATGTCTATATTTGCATATCCTGGCACAAAACATCTCTTTTTGAAATACATGTTAAACAAATAACTTTATTTGATTAATACAGAAGTCAATCAGCAACTGAGTTTGAAACCTCGCGCTGTGTCAGCTTACTGAATCTTTAAGACGGCGAGGTTTTGACGTAATTCAGCTAGTCTCGTTTTCTAGCCCCACTTTAGCGGGAAATTATTTATTTCTTTAAACACGTTAATAGAAATATTAAAAAATTTGTAATCATCACAATGCATTTTCATATTCATAATTTATCTAATTTTGATTAAAGTTAAAAATTGATTAACCTGCCGATTGTGATTCTAGGTTACGAATGACGCATGCAGTTTGGCAACTGAAAACCGTTATTCACCGGCATTGACTACAATGTTATGGAGAATAATGACATATTTTCAAAAACGTTTAATAATTTTGTATCTGGGTATTTATTTTGTAAACAAGTGCTGATTAAAAAATTCTATTTTGGTTGAGTGTAACTCATATGTACATATGCAATTTACGACCTACGTATATTATATTTCGTTACATGCAAGTTCAAATTAGGGCCAGCGTTCAAGTCAACAAACGCACTTAAATATTTTACACTTATCAAATGCAGGTTCAATAAGTTACAATTAAATCATTGAAGTCGGCAAAATTGTTCTAATACGTTAGAAATCCTACTTTGGTAAAATCAACAGTTATACAGGGTCTTTAATACTGTGAGAAACGTAGCTAGTTATGCTTGGGACACTCTATATCTACCATACATTTCTTTTAGTTTAAAAGGGAAAATTCCATAAAAGGTACAACGGATCATAAAATATACGTTGTTTATTAATTCCTGTTAGGACAATTTTTCTGAAAATTTTATTGTGCAGTAATTTTATTTTTCGACAATTTCTATTATTCTTCCTGTATACCAGGTGGTTTCAAAATATGTTCTATTAGTACTTTTTTGGTATTTTTAATTACTGCCTGTGTATTAATTATTAGCCTTTTTCTGCCAACTACACACAAGTACTGCTTATTACTATCACCTATTGCTGCAGTACTACCATAAATTTTTATATCTACTGTCCCTCACTTTAACAAAAAGTAGGCGAAAAACTATTAACACTCGGACAGAAAAACTGCCTGCAGCACTCGCTTCGCTCGGGCATCAAACAACTGCAAATCCCTATTTTCTGCCCTTCATAGTTTTTCCGAAAGTCGCATTTGTAATTCAGTTCTTAGGACTTGCGTTATTGTATAAATCACCTTATTCTGTAAAGTTCTTGTCATAAGTGGTATAACCACTTACATCATAAAATAATTTATCGGCAATTCAAATACTTTTACCGTTTGCAACATAACGTTCTAATTCTTCTACCTGATTATGATTGATTTCTTGACATTACTGCCACAAACATTTGCGACTAAACTATGAAAAGTGGAAATGCGGCTGCCAAAAAATTGAACACCAGGATGTTATAAATCAAATGCTGTAATATTAATTTCTGTATGGTTGCAAACGAAATATTATATGCAATTATATTCAATTTCATTATTGTAAGGAAAATTTAATAAAATGTTTTCTATTATTTGTTATACAAATATGAATGTTGAGAGAGTCAAATTTGAGGATCTGCAGGTGTTTATGCGCCAAAGACTTTAGTTATTATCCAAAATTATAATTTAGACAATTCGTTTCTTTTGTGAAATATTTCCTTTTGGCAATTTATAGCTTATCTACTATAGAAAACAATTTTTTAGTGCTACATTATAGGTTTTCGTATTTTAGCAACTATTAAAACGAGGTGTTTTGCTTCAATAACAATTTACTGATAATACTTTATTTATATAGTGCTTTTGAAAGCTTTCATAATCTTAAATAATATTATTTTGTCTATTTGTGGGTAAATGTTGGCAAAGCTAGTTTGTATTTATAAAAAATCTTTTATATAAAATTATATTATTTAATATAATTCAATTTGTAGATTTTGCATCCTTGCGGATTTTATTCCAGGGTTTCTGAGGCTTTCTTATCAAACAAGGTTTCCGGTAGGTGTGGCGAATTGACCTCCATTTTTTTTCTCCGCAGTTCCTTTCAATAATATTTATTATTTTTATTTTGCTAATCAATATATTTCTGTTGAATATTTGTAGACTTCCATGTTTACAAATTAGAATTTAGGAACTAAATATTCAGATATGAAATTTCTGTTTAAATTCTTAAACTACCATTAGACATATTTTTTTGACGTTTTAGGTATCTATAGCTCATCTTAACACAAATGTTTAAAATTTTTATATTACGTAAAAATAATTCTAAAAATATCGCATTTATAAACAAGCCATTATGTTATCAGTCTTGTTTGTTTTACTGGTTGAGGGTCAACGGGATCTGTCTGCAAGAGATATTCCTCGATCAGGTCAAACGTTAATTTTTTTCTCCGATGGGACACCCTGTCTCCGACGATAGTATTTATTAAACAAATGAGGATTACTTTTGATCTTTTGTTACTATGCCAATATCTGTTCCTTAATTATTTGTCGATTTTGTATTTTTGCTATTACGCAAGTAGTATAATCGGCAGTTTTCTAACGTCTTAATATGTGTGGATTATTAGATAACGCCTTTAATTGTCCGATAATTTTAATATAAATATTCGAAAAATTTAACTAAAAATAACGTATGTGTTTATATTTTTTATGATTATTTGTTGATGTAATACTTACTTGCTTTACTTAGTTACGAAAAATTAGGTATTTTGTAAAATTTATTGACACTCTTGGTTTTCCTAATTTTTAATGTCAACGAGGTCATCTAGAAAAGTAATCTCGAAGACAAACTAAACTTCATTCATGTTTTTATATTAGGTAGTCTAGAATTTCATCAAAGCAACGTCATGCTGTTATGCAAATGAATTCGTTCTATTTGGTAAATCGGTGGGCTAATCTTGAAAACGGACACTGTACGGTTAACGCACACTTAAGATATATTGCCTATTTGTTGACGCTTTATAACAATAGTACAACGTAATATTTTGACTTAAATTTACATAAAAAATAAGTAGTTCGTTGGTCATGGTTACGCTTTTAAAAATAATGGGGAAAATATTGGTATAAGTAAGAAACAAAGTATCGGAATTTTGATACTAAAACTCATTCTTTATCCTCGAAACCAACACCATCCAATTTGAAACGAAGTCGAGTATATAAATAACGTTTCGCATTTGACACTCCCTAAATTTATTATGTGAAATATTATGTAGCTCGGCTTTGAAAAATGTATGTTTAAGATCGTTAATTACTGGGTCCACAGTAAAGTGTCAGGATGTCCCTGTACTCGCCGCATTCGTAGACAAATGACTGCAGAAATAATTTATCTAAGAAGTATTTTGGTTTTAAAGATGTGTAAATAGTCAAATTACTATCAAACTCTTCTTTTCTAGTAAATTGTAGCTGTAAAATCTACTTGTTTAAACTTTTTACAAAGCTACAAGTTCAATGAACTGCAGTTTTGGGGTAGTGTACATTGAGATAAATGCCATCACTTTGTGGAATGAATAGACAGACATTATCAGATGCATTTTTACAGGAGCAAACAAATAATGTGCAGATTATATATTAAGCAGATACATTATCTTCTGTCACAATACCCTAAACAACAGGTTTGAACGAAATTATTATTTAGGCTTCTAATAGGATTAAAATGCTTTTATCCTCGGTTTATCAAAAATAACAGTTTCCTTTTGTGTACGAACAATGCAGATTTGAACAACCTCTAACTCGAGATTGTGCAGATTATTTTTGTAAATGTTAGACGATGGACATTCGTGTTTTATGTTACATCTTTGTTAAACAGAGCTTTAAGTTGTAATTTGCATTACCCATGTATGTATAAAAATGTCACGAATTCATTCTATTTTCAGACATTCACAATTGCGCGTGCTGCTGGAAATACATATATATCATATGTAAGAAATACACTTTTATGTCGATGAGTCTAATGTGCCAAGATTAAAAGAATATATAATGGTAAATAATGTAACAAAACTCGCAAGTTATTGAATTATTTGCATTTCACAACTAATTATACACATTTATTTCGAATTTTTATACAAAACATGTATTCTTACACACCAAATTTAGAATTAATTTAGTAATGATTTATCCATTCATATTTAAACTATAAATTCTGGAATATAACGCAAATTTCGGGAAAGGGTGATTTATTTAAGCAAGTAATTCGAAATGCACTGTCATTGCTGTTTTGTTACAATAATGCAGATAATCTCAGATATTTCGTTTACAAGGTGGAAGCATACTCATCTTTAGTTATTTGGCCGCTGCACGCCTTACACAACCGTACAGTATTTAAAGCTAGAATATCCATCGAAATGGGAAACCAAGCTAATTGGTTTGAATTTTAATAAATTTGTTCCCGAAATGTTGTTTAATTGGCCAAACTATGAGGTTGCCATCCCTAGTTCTTATCCAAAAGTTGCTAAACATTAGTCCATTTTAGTATACTGTCACTCAGTAAATACAGAGAGACGTGGTAATACGAGGACTGAAGTTTAATTCATCCTTGATGTTCGCTACAGAGGTTTAAAAACCCCTAGAAGTGAAACAATTTTTCAAAATAAGATAAACGTAACAAATCCAACCAACAATATAAAAAGCACCGCCTGATTTTCTAAAATTCATGTACAGAAAACAAATTACAATTCTCCTTAAACACTATTACCACTTTAAAGTTTAGAATCTATTAACACGTTTAAAAAATTCCAAATCCAAACAGTTTTCAAGAAAAGTACCACTTTAAAGTAAATGTCATTCCGCTCCTGATAATTGTGACAGTTACAAATTACACTGCAAAACTTGTTTCGAAGAACGTAGCATCTTTATACATAACGCGAACAAAAAGTCTTGTTCGTAATAGAATTAAAGAACACATTTCTCACACTAAATCCAAAAGTCCCGAGCTTTCTAATGTTTCTAATTTCGCTAAATCTCTTGAAAAACGAACACGATTTTAGCACTAAGTCAACTTGTAACTTCTACATATTGCGAGTATTTTTTTTATTAATTATGACAGTCAAAATTCTAATACAACTGTACTTAATGAAATTATACATCCCATCGATAATTTCCGACAAGTTATGATCGACAATAATTTAATAACCCCATCTGTTGTAACCTACTTGTTTATTTTTTCTACCAATATTTTAGTTACTTGTGATAATAAATTTTCAACTTCTTTTCCTTGCCTTCGCATTTTGGTCCAATTCCTGCACGTATTCTTGATTTTTTTACCTTAATTTTAATTTTTAAATATGTTGTAAAAGTTTTTTCCCAAAGCATTTTAATTCTCAATAAAAAAGATGTAAGTAATGATAAATTTATGTTTTACGACACGTCCGTCTTTCATTGTTATGTATTTTAATTTTGAAAATCAAACTCATTTCAATGTTTTATTTATTTATTACAAAAATTATACTATATTTTAAAAATATTTTCTAATTCATGGAAATCATAACATTCTCATTCTTATTGACTTAGAATCCATTCATTACTAGATTTAATCAATAGTTTTACCAACATTTTTTTAAAAACCGGATGATGAGAGTATGTGTAACTTCCCGAAACATGTCGTAAAACAAATAAATTATCATTACTCACATCTTTCTTATTAAGAATTAAAAGGCTTTGGGGAAAAAATTTTTATAGCTTATTTAATTATCATCCTCAATTGCGTGCAAAATCGTTGAAATTCAACTTAACAATTTAAATTTTTAACATCTCTGCCCACACTTTAAAAATTCTTACCTATTTTAAACATAATTCTGTTAAAACTTACACTTACTGATTTACCATATCATGTGAATTAGCAAGCCACACTGTTTGGGAAAAATACTGTAATATACAGTGAGTCACCGCCAAAATTCGGTACCTAATATTAAATGACGGGACATTTTATTTAAAAAAACGGACGAAATATTTTTTTCATTTATTGCAACAGATGTTGAGAGCACAAATGATAATTAGTACACAAGCAAGTAAAGTGTCATTTTTTGAATATCACTCCAGTCTCATACGCAATACCGCCGGCATTATTGCACGAATTTCTTCTTGAATGCGCGTTTTTAAATCCTGTATTATTGCTAGGCAAATCTCAAAAACCTTTTATTTGGAATATCCCCATACAAATCAATGTTAAGTGCTTAGGTCTGGCGATCGTAGACGCCAATGAACATCCCTTTCCTACCGATGAGTCAGTTTGGGAAAAGATTTTCCAGAAGGTTAAGTGTCACCCTGGCTGTGTGACTAGAAAATCTTTGAAGTTCTGGAATGAAGAAGATTTTTAGTATTTGAACATATAGTGATGATGCCACTATAATTGCCTGCCATCATCATCTTCGAAAAAATAGGGACCGAGTATTCTATTGGAAGAGATTGCCCAATACTGTAACTTCAATTGAATGGAGAAGAAATTCGTGAAGTTATTGAGGGTTGGCAGCGCCCAAATAGCGAAGGTTGTGTTTATTAACATATCCGATGCGGTAGAAATGAGCTTCATCGTTCATCCATAGATTAACGATGAGCTGTGGGTTGTCTTCAAGGAGCTGTAAGATGTGTTCATAAAAACCGGTGTTCAAAGCATGAAGTATTTGTATTTGTATGGTTGAAGGCTTAAGTCATCATGCAAAAATCTCCTTACTGTTCGAGTTGTAAGTCTGAGAGCAACGCTGTAACGCCTGGCAGACTTTACAGGACTTCTTGTAATCGCTATGCGTACAACTTCCATATTCTCGGATATCCTAAGCGTTCTTGCACTACCACCTGCTCATTTTGTTGTTTGGCCCATTTTTTTTGTTATTAGCCCAAATAGAAGTGGATTTCCTACTTGAAACAAGAGCATAAGGCGGAATTCGTGCTGTACACGATATATTTCGACCATTTTCTAAATACGCTGTAACAGCGCAATCGCATTGTTCACCGGTCCGACCCTGTATGGTTACTAAACTTCCAAGTATGTAAAATGTGGAGGTCGGTGCCTATTTCCTCACAACACATGCCCCGGTCTTACAAGCTTCTTAGAAAATCGTGATTTGACTGCTCCACCCCGAGTAAGTAAGACAGTACGAGCGTTGGCGATTTCTGAAAGCGTTATAAGTCTGTGGGTAATCACCTTTCCTAGATTTTACACCTGCCATTTTACCTCCGATAGGATTAAAACTTAATTTACCTTCATTTCAACAGAAAACAAATAATCAACCCAGGAACTATTCCCGCCATTAACCCTACTCCTAATGTTTGTTCCCTAACAATTCTGGAATTGTGAATACTGTGGACCGAAAATATATCAGATAGGTATTTTTTCTTCGGGTTGAGGAAATATACGTACTTCTTTAATATCCTCTTTGAATAAGCAGCCTACAAAGTAATGACAAAATTAAACAACTACATAAGTTTAATATAGAGAATTGTTTTAAAATATGTTTGGGAAAGTTTACCAAAATTTATGCGACAAAAGACACCCGTGTTTATTTTAATTAAACCCCACAAATGCATTTTTTTATACAAAAAGGGACTGCCAGTTTTATGAACCGCTATAAAAAAATATTGGCGATTAATCTCATAAATCTAACCTGAATACTAGCAAAATAAACGCAGAATGTAAGCACGGATTAAATTACGTTAACCGCATTTTTTTCTAAATACTTAACGTATAACAACTTGGCCTAAATGCTAGAAAAAGGAGTTAAACAGATCGGGCGGATCGTTAGGCGCCAGTTATGAAAAAATATACCTGACCGAAGCCTTTATCATTTTGCTCATTGAATTTGTAAAAAGTCATGCATACGCTGTTTTTTTTTAGTTCTAGTAGGTGAATAAATAAATCACAAAAAGTTGAAAATTTACACCATTGCCCTCTATTGAACTCTCAAAACAATTACACTGACACTGACTACTAAATTACTCTTAGGTCCTCTTTATGAGTGTTTTTTCTGATCGTAGCAAAAGTTAAAAAGTGAGCTTAATTGAGCTGATGAGTTGCAAAATAGTGACGTCTATATGTGCCCAAAAGTTATTGAAACCCTAGCCTAACCACCAGATTTAAACATAATTAAAAACGTATAGCACTATTTGGAAGAATAAACTTAAAAACATCAGAATTTGTGCTATGGATGAAACGAAAATAGTTTTGCTAGAATAATGGTAAAAAATTGTTACAAAATTAAGTTAATTTTGTGGTAAAAGTAGGAGGACGATTTTAGCTTAAAATCCCAGTTGCATTGCCTGTTTTAGTGAATTTATATAACCAGTTGAATGAATTTGACATGGTATGATGAGGTCTAGAAATTTGTATAAGGATTATTCAGTAGTACAAAGAAAATTTAAATGAAGAGCTAAAACTGTCGAAAATTAGTGTGGGATGTGATTTTGTGTTGTGATTCAAGCTTGACTTAGCTGAAACTAAGGTATGGCAATGGCATGTAAAAAAGGCCGCGAGTGCATATAAAATCAATTCATTAACTGTTGTTAGAAAAATGACATGTTTCAAAACGTCCGCTTCTGCTATACCTGTGGAATATCGTTCAGAGCTAATGTTCGTGAGAACATTTAGTGGGTGCATTGTAATAGATAACTAAAGGAACGTTTATGTCAATAATAAACATCTTCCTTGTTAAAATTTTTATGCAACGAAGAATCATGGGTATGTCGAGAAAAAATTTAAATTATAGATCTTGAAGTGTCCGAACAAGTTTCACGTCTGTCAGGCTTTATGGTACATACGGGATGCGAAACAGGACTCTTGTGATTAAAGTGACAATTAACCAGGATGTTTATATCACAGAATGTCTTTAAAAGGTGTGTTTGGCAACTGCATATTACGGTAAACATAGCTTTACCTTATACGAAGATAATACAAATAATACCAAGAGAGGCAAATCGATTGAACTGCGCAGAACTTCTTACCATAGAAACATATTGCGCAAAGGTGAAAAGGAACATAAATGGCAACGTTAAGACAATAAAGGGCGTAGAAGAGTTCCGAAAAAATGGTAAATTTTCAGCGGAAAGGTGACGAACACTGTTATAAAGCGCATAATGGAAGGATGTAAGAGAACATTTATAACATTTATCTCTTCTAAAGATAACTAATATTCTGTATATGTCCAAATATAGCATGTTGATATAAACCTATTAATAATAAAACATCCTTCTCATTCGCACTGTTTTGTTTTTTAACGTTTTAAAGATGTGAAAATTTTTTCGCTGTGAAAACTATTAGAGAATTGTTTCACCTTTTCTTCTTTTTCGTAAAGTCATTGTTAAATCCAACATTAATACATATTAAACATATATAGTAGATTAACTTTGTCATTAATTTATAGGTAATTTACTCAAAGAAAATTTAAAACAATAAAAATATTTTTTACTAATGGACTTCTATGCCCAAGGGATGCGGGTTGGGCACGATGAAGGTCGCTAAGTTTTTCAGCAGAGAAATATTTAAAACACGCATCTTTTAGTAAAATTGTGACTTTCGTGTAATGTTTGGTACGCCAAAACTGCAAATTGGATGGTGAAACTCCTCTTAATTCGACAAAACTCTAGTAGGCATGGTGAAATGGCCATAGTAGTTGAAGATAAAAGAACCAAGGGAATTTCCGCATCTCGAAACAATAGCTTTACTTGTTAAATTATGACTATGAATAACCCTATACAAAAAGCCTTATCTGTGATTAAACAGTAACATTTGATCGCTCTATACTTTGATGCAGAATCGCTAGCGCAAAACCTTATTTTGGTTATATTGCTCGCTTTCGAATCTTTTATTTCAAAATAATTATTTGGTGTAACATGTGTAAATTTGTGTTAAGAAAGAAGTAACAATTCTTTCACAAGTTGTTGCACTAACACTCATAACTCATTTATCATACGGAGTAGTTTTAATCCATTTACCTAAAAACTGAAATATTGATTAGCTCTAATTAATTATTGAAGACGACACTTCTAAATTGTCGAAAATTAAAAATAAAACTCAATACATCTTTTAAGTTAACCTAAGGTTGTGTATTAGTTGAGTGATAACTCACTCAAGGGTTATATTTTCTTCCAATTTTATATTCCAAAATATTATAGAAATTTTGCAGCTGAATTCAAAAAACCTTTTTGTAAAATTTATACTTCCTTCCTATCTTATGTATGTATTTTATGCTTAAACTACATGCAATAATCCATTTCTAGTATTACCAGATTTGGTAACTAAAAATTGCTGTCATGTAATACGAGTAATGTAATGATTTACATACATTTATTAAATTTTTGTGTTGTTTAATAGATTTGCTGTGTTAGAAGTGAACTAAGTTTGAAAGTTCGAAATTTTGTTAGTACATGTGATGCCATCCAAAGGATTAAGCTTGAATTTTAATTGTAAAAAAATTCATACACAGGAACGCAGTTTGCAATAATTTACTAGATATATGCATAATGTTACTTCAAGAAGTAGCGGTATGTAATAATTAATTAGTTAATTAATTTATGAAATTTATAACACTCGTTTTATCATTTATTATCAATTATAATTATTATAAAAGCGGTATTCGCAAATAAAATATCTTTATACATTATCCATGAAGGAATAATTAAGTTACTAATTCGTTTTGAACTGGTGACTTGAAATGCATTGCTTTGGAAATCCCCAAACTCTAATTTCAAAAATGTGTAAATAATTTTGAATACAGCTTAAGTAAATAGTGCAGAAATCGTTTACACCCAAATCTATACAAGTTACTAAACCTTCTTTCTAGAATGTATGTATATTTAGAAATGTAACGCATAGCTCTGATAATTTGTTGCACTATGCTTTTTCATTGACAACAAATTAAAAATCTTAACAATTCAAGTCTGATGAACAAAACAGCCACATGGTTTTCAGACTACATACTGTTATTTTCTCTACTATACGAACATCTGTGAAACACAGTTGAAAGGGTTCGATACAGCGTTCTTCTATTACGTTCTTAAATGACGTTTTTTTTTCATACATGAGGATTTTATTCCGTGCCAACTTCCGCGTGCATCAAAAAATGCTAACAAAAGAACTTATTTTGTAGTATATATTTTTAAAAACACCATTTCAAGACATTTCATTGAGCAAAGTTATATAAATTTGAACAATAAACCATTTATTTATTTGCACTACATTCAAAATAGATGTTTAAAAAAGAACAATTTTAATATATTAAAACTGCATTGTTTAACAATAAGGCTGGAAACACAATGGACATAAGCATAAGGAATACGTAAAACATAATATTTACGTAAGCATAACATTAACATAAGACGGGAGTATGGTCACAATGTGCATAAGTTTTGTGTATAAAAATTGCAATGCGCATGCCTAATGCTTTTTGAAATATAACCTAAAAGTTCAAAATAAAACCTTTATAGCCTTGATCCTTCTTATCATAAAGACAAGGATATGAGATTTGTTCAATTGAACAAGTATTTCTATATCCACGTCCATTTATTGATGTATAAAGTGATAATAAAATTAATCACTATTATTCTGTTAAAAACGCAATTTATTTGAGGTTATAAATTCGGTCGCGAAGTAAAATAGGCGCCCTCTTTATATTGAAATCTTTGTATAATTACATAAAGTTAAAAAATTTCAACTCTCTTACGTTGCTCTTATGTTCGAAAATAGTATTTCGTAATCATAACATAAGAATTGTGTTATTGTGATTCATTATACGCATTACCAGTTTAACGTTGTTTTTTTTATGTAATCTTTATGCTTACGTATTTCTTATGCTTATGTCTATAATGTTTCCAGACTTAGTTTAACTAGACAAGTGCATATTCTGAATTATTTTAGGCATTGATTATTTAAAAAAATTTACAAAATCATCTCTTAAAGCACATTTAACTCAGTTACTAACAACAGATAAAGGGACCACTCGGTAATTTTGTTAATTTAATATTGGAAAGTCTACACTTTAGTTAGTATATACGCAAAAATTAAAATTTTCCAAAAAGTATTTTATGTGTAAATAAATTACTGAAATTTAAAATCATACCGGAGTTATGACGTCATAAAATTCGTTGTCTTATGCCCTGCACCTAGATAATTATAAAAAGTTAGTCGCGTTCGCTTTGGTTTGGTTAATTATTTATATACTGGGTCAATCCATGTCAAATCATCCATGGCATGCAACCCACGTTCTCAGAATGTCATGAAATTTTTTATGTGTTCTACTTGCCATTATTATTATTCATATCAAA
>JAHWXV010532061.1:0-15888 GCA_024586415.1 Phrixothrix hirtus | reverse complement strand
CCTTAAACTATTAAATAAAATGAAAAAAGTATGACAATAGCCACATTAGTAAAAATCATTTTTGATATGCGAAGTTCTCTTATTTTCCATAGTGCGGCGGTTCCTTTGTTAAATTACCGGCAGCAATAAAATCTAAATGAGCATACGTTAAGTTCACAATATTGATCTTTACTATTTCGCTTGGTAAACCGTTTTTGCTATGTTTAACGAGTCAACAATATGAAACATCTGTTGAACTAGTAGTTATCCACATTTCACGAATGTAATAAATTTGGAGGGCATTAGCTTATCAGTTCAAGAAACTCCTTCAATTAAACCCAACAATTTCATTAAACGTATACGCTTAAATCTGATAAATAACGAATATAAGGTCACTCCTTTATACTTAATGTCGGGAGAAACAATAGCTAAATATGTAAACTTGCTTTTAATCAAGTAAGAATATACAAATACGAATATTAACTTTAATTGAAATTCAGACGATGGGATAACCGATGACGTAATGGAGATGGACACTATCGGTAAATATCATGGTATCCGTGAACTCGAAATACAACAGCAAGCAACGCAAAAATTCCATTGTGTGTGGATTAAGAACATAATATCTAGATTGGTGTGCAATCAACTAACTAAGCACAAGTCATAGATATTTATTTACGAGCGACATCTTCGTTATTTTCAAAGTCAACGTGCCCTAGACGATCACAACCAAGATTGTAGTGGTTTAAATTCTACAGCTAAAGTAATTATGCTCAAGGAAAGCGGTTTGTGCAGTTTACCAAAGTTCAATATAAACAATTCGCTCCATTTAAAATGTATACAGATTTTGAATATTTTTATAATACTTCTACAGCGAACATTAAAAGGACATTAAATAAAATACAGGGACACCAAGTTTTAGTGTTGGATACTGCTTACATTGTAGATTTGACGAAATCTTGTGTAGCTATAAACAATACAGAGATAAGGATGCTTCGGAGTTTTTTGCTGGCGAACTAAATTCCATTTTCAATAATCTAGCCAAATATTTCAATGGTGAAGTAAATGTACCTATACAGACTTTATCACCGGCAAGGAAATTTGAATTCGATAACGCTACGGTTTGTCACATCTGTGAAAAGCTATACCATTCACGTCCACATAGGTAAATGTAAGGGATTACACGCATTTGAGTAGCAAGTAAAGGAGCCTAGTCATCAATCTTGAAATCTCAATTTTAAAATCAATTCCAGTAATGTTTCATAACTTCTTGAGTTAAGATAGCCACTTATTAATCAAACAAGTAGTCAAATGCATTCCTATTTCACCTCTGTCTAAACTGAGAAAATTACATATCTTTCACTAAAACAATTGGACAACAAAACAAACATAAAGTTTAGATTTTTAGACATTTTTAGGTTTTTAAACACGTCTTTAGAGAAATTCGCTTGGTATTTATTCTCCTCATAGAACTTTGAAATTTTAATTCGTCAGTTTGGATCCGATCATAAAAAAGAACAATTAGGACTCTTAATTTAAAGAGACCGCTCTTCCGCCTAAAGAAGCAATTTATAGTATGCTAAAAGGAATACAAATGACATACAAAAATTTTAATCAGGCTGTTAGAGAATGGAATGATTTTAACGTGACTGATTTAGGGTATTTACGCCGATCTTTATTTGCGGGGAAATATTAAGATATTAAATTGCGTTTTTGAAGAGTTCCACAGGAATTTGCTCGCCTTATACCGTCTAGATCCCGCTTTTTATATAACTATACACTTTTACACATGGGATTACACATTAAAATACACTCAGGTGAAGCTGGAACTGCTCATGAACGTGGACTAGTTACTATTTTTTGAGCGAGGTATAACAGGCGGAATATTGTAAGTAAGCAAAAAATATGTGCAAAAAAACAATAAGTACATGACGTCCAGCTTTAATCCAAACTGATCTAGGAAGTATTTGTTATATTGTGACGTGAATAGCTTGTACGCGACCACGTTGTCTCATCTTCTACCTACAGGTAATTTTAGTTAGTTCTCCCGAAGAAAATCAAAACTTGAACGTTCTTGACATTCCCGATGATGAAAATAGCGGTTACGCTTTCGAGGTGAACTTAAACTACCCGTGTATACCATTTCACGGGCATCGTCATCTTTCCTTCTCCTCCAACATCTAAAACCACAATAGTCACAGTTAATCAAACGTATGTTAAGATTTTATCTTAAAAACGTTACGTTATTCCTTATTCGTACCTTAAACAATGTCTTATAGCCGACCTTGGGTTAACCAAATTTCATATAGTAATTAAATTGGATCAGTAAATTTAACTAAAGTGTTGCATAGACTAGAATACTACGATGAAAAAGCCGTGACAATGATTTCCAGAAAACGACCTACAAAGTACTGAACAATGCTGTATTTGGGAAAGGAACAGAAAACGTCCGTAAATATCGTATTATTAAAATAACCACTAGTTGAAATGGCCACTATGGTACTAAAAACTACCTATATTTAGTTAATTATCGTGGTCGAACTATTTGGATGAGAATTTGGTTGCCATTGAGCTAAAACAAGAGCCAAATAAAATTCAACAAACCTATTTACGTGGGAATGTTCATTTTATATATTGCCCAGACATATTTGTACTATTTCCACTACAATTTTATGCTAAAGGTTAATATGTTCTACACTGATACAGACTTTTATCTGTGAGTTCTCGATGTTGATATTTATGAGTTTTTTTAACAAACTTTAGAACTCTTTGATACATCTGATTATCCCGAACCCAACGTTTTTGTAACGCCGAGGATGAACAAGAAGGTGGTTGATCTTACAGAGGTCAAGCTTTCTTCTTCCATCTTCATTCATTAATAAATTCATTAATAAATCAAAGATTTACTAGATTAAGGTTGAGAATAGGAAGAAGCGTAGTTTCGAATGTCGTGCAATTACTTTTACGTTTGACGATTACACGCGTTGTTTACTTGATGAAGTAAACAGTTTCGTCAATAGTGTACCTTTAAATCTGTATTACATAAGATTTATACAATTAAACAAAAAGAAATCACGTTATCTTCGCACAATGATAAACGGCGTCTTCTTGATGATGGTATTTGTAATAAAGTAATACTGTGTAAATATATTAATTATAGTTAATAATGTAACATAGTGTATATAAACTTATGCTAGTAATCGTTGTTGGATAATACTATTATTTAATGCACATACGTTCTAATATGATAAGGCAGTTTTGTATAGTGTTAATAAAGTTTAAGTGGATGCACGAATAAAATCTTGTCCAATACACAACAATTGGCACGAGTTATAATTGAATTAATATAAAAATAAACGAATCCACAGCAAATAAAATAAAGAAGAAAATGTCTATTGGGAAAATAAGCGAATTTCAACCAGGTGTTAAAAACTGGAAAACTTATGTAGCACGTTTGGAACAATTCTTTAAAGCAAATAAAATTGATAATAATATAAAAGTGACCACGTTATAACTGTTGTAGGAAACGAAACCTATGAATTAATATTGGACTTATGCAGTCTGGAAACATCAGAAGAAAAAAATTACAAGGACTTGGTGAAGTTAATGACAGACCATCTACAACCGGCACCTTCAATTATTGCAGAACGTCATAAATTCCGACAAAGGCGACAAGATAGAGGAGAGAGCGTCACGTAGTTTATGGGGGAATTAAAGCATTTGCCAAAACATGTGGTTTCGGTAATCAGGTTGATGAAAATTTACGAGATCAGTTTGTATCGGGGTTGCAAAGTGAAATTATTAAACAAAGACTTTTTTCAGAAAAAAATCTTACATATTATAGCGCTTTTACATTGGTCAAAGATTTGGAAGCATGTGGTTTCTGTAGAAAAGGCACAACCAGTAAATAAAGTCAAGAACCAGTCATCAAATGAAAATGTTGCAGGTACAAGCAGGCGTTTCAATAATAGTCCTGGTAACCCTAAAGGACCAACATCACCAAGGTATGGAACAAAAAGAACTTCATCATCAAAGTGTAATAATAGAGGTAATAAATTCTGTATTATTTGTGGCAGAAATAATCATATGCCAATGGATTGCTTTTATAAAAATTCAAGTTGTAATATTTGTGGTGCGAAAGGTCATTTAAAATATGTTTGCAAAAATAATAGATATTCTATATCATTTAATAGAAATAAAGTAAAAACTAATCAAATTAATTCTGATTTACAAAAGGATGATGATAAAAACTTAAATTGTGAATCTGATTTTGATTTATCATCTTTATTTAACATCGTTGATAATAATTCGACTACTGTAAATTATAATCAATGTAAACCTATTGTAATAAAAATAAAGATAGAAAACATCTATTTACCTATGTGCCAGCGGTATTTATTATTGCAAAAGTTCTATATAATAAATATTTGTATCATTTCCCTATTCATAGAACAAATGTAAAATTATCGTCGTATACCGAAAATAATATTGAAGTATTAGGTTTTATAATTGTTAATGTTAATTTTAATAATAATAATGAAATTTTGAAACCTTTTATGGTTTCAAATAAAGGCCCGTCCTTATTGGGATGAAAATGGTTAGTTGCATTAAAAATAGATATTGTAGATAATATTCCAATAAATAATATAGTCGAGACATCATATAAGAATAATTCAATAAAATTTTGATTTTTATAGTGTTGGGAAGCTTAAACATTTTAAGGCGACATTACATTTTAAACCAAATACAATAGCAATTTTCTATAAAGCTCCCTTCGCAATTAATTTAAAAGTTAAAGTTGAAGATGCTTTAAATAAAATGGTAACAAATGGAGTCATTTCTTCAGTAGTTACTGGGTAGCTAAGAGAAGATCTTTTCCTAATTTGATTTAAATGTCTTCTCACAACCCTATTATCATTTAATTTAACATCAAAAGTGACATTTCCTGGTATATTAGAAATTTGTCCAGGTATCCAATTACCTGAGCCATAAACAGAATGATCTTTTATCACAACAAAATCACCTATGTTTATATCTTTCTTCAGTAGATTACAGCGAGTGGTCTAGTCCAATTGTCCCAGTGGTTAATAAAAACGGGGATATTCGAATTTACGGTGATTTTAAAGTCACTGTAAATCCTCATTTAATAAGTAATTCGTATCCTTTACCAAGAGTAAAAGCTATCTTTGCAAATTTAAATGGCGCTCAACTTTTTAGTAAATTGATCAATCAGAAGCATATTTACAAATTGAATTAGACGAAGATTCGAAAAAATTGTGCACTATTAATACTCATAAAGGCTTATTTGTTTTTAATCGTCTTCTTTACGGTATTGCTTCAAGTCCTAGCATTTTTCAAAAAATTATCGACGTAACATTTAGTAACTTAGAAGGAGTGTCCGTTTTTATGGACAATATTTTAGTCACGGGTACAAATAGTAAAACGCATCTGAAGCGATTAGGTAACATTTTCGAAAAGATTAGACAATGCGGGTTAAAAATAAATTATTCCAAATGTAGTTTCTTTCAAATTTCTATTAGTTATTTAGGCCATTACATTGATGCTGAATGCATTCACCCTACTTCTGAGAAAATCGAAGCAATTTTAAAAATGGAAGGGCCTCAAGATAAATCGGAATTAAAATCTTTCTTGGGATTAGTAAATTTTTATGGGAAATTTATTCCAAATTTAAGTACAAAACTAAATAAACTGTATATTCTACTACGAAAAAATGTAAAATGGCAGTGGAATCAAGTTGTCAAAGCATCGTGGAATTTATTAAAAATGAACTAGCTTCTCCTAAAGCTTTGGTGCACTATAATCCAAAATTATCTTTACCAATAGCGTCGGTATAGGTGCGGTTTTATCGCATATTTATTCCAATAAAGAAATTAAACCTATAGCTGATGCATCACGTACTTTAAATTCTGCAGAACGAGGCTATTCTCAAATCTATCAAGAGGCATTAGCTTTAATTTACGGTGTTAAGCGATTTCACGATTACTTATACTTTTCTAAATTTATTTTGTTTACCGATCTCAAACCACTTCTTGCACTTTTTGGTAAAAGGAAGGGTATTCCCCAACTTGCTGCTAGTAGAATACAACATTGGTCAATAATTTTATCTACCTATGAGTATGAAATTCGTTATATCCAATCAAATAAAAATTGCAATGCAGATGCATTAAGTCGTTTACCTCCGACAGGAAGTAAAAATAAAAATGTAGATTTGGGTCATATTTTATATGGAAGAAGGAATGGTCGGTTGCTAGATGCCCCACAACTGTAGATTGTTAAAGTCGATGTGGTGTTCGAGAATTAATAATATCGGTGATGCGTACTTAATTACTGTTGAGGGTAGAGAGGCACTCGCAGGCAGCGTGCACAATGGGGCACAACCTGGAGGCGAAAGCTTCAGCACGAAGCTCGGCATAGACTAACTGTATTTGTAAAAACAAGGGGTTTATATACTGTTGTAGCAATACTAAAATGCGATGGAAATAGTATTATTGATGAATCGCATTTCCGTTATGAATAATTCCATTCATTCGTATCTTATCAAGGCAGTAAATCTTTATTACCTTATTTCCTGTGCGTGGGCGAATGGAGCGATATGTAATAGTGACGTAATGAGGGTTAAGTACACATGCGCTGGTAACAGAGGTGTTGTCGGCGTCGAAAACACATGTAATTTTAAATAAAACAACTGTAGATTGTTTAAGTCGATGTGGTGTTCGAAAATTAATAATATCGGCGATGCGTACTTGGTTATTGTAGCGTAACGAGGTACTCGCAGGCAGCTTGCATGAAGCGCCAAGACCTGGAGACACTAGGTTTCAGGCTGAAGCGCGAAGTCTACGTGAAATTCTCTACTAACTGTATTTGTAAAAACAAGGGGTTGATATACAGTTGTAACAATACTAAAATCCGATGGAAATAGTGTTATTGATGAATCGCATTTCCGTTATGAATAATTTTATTCATTCGTATCTTATCATGGCAGGAAATCCTTATTATCTTATTTTCTGTCTGTGGGTGAATGAAGCGATGTGTAATAGTCACGTAAAGAAGGTTAAGTACTAATGCGCCGGTAACAGAGCAGAGTTAGCTTTAAACGCAATTCACCGACTGGCTTTTGTAACATTTTTGACTCACAACGAATAAACAAATAAATAAATAAGAGTACAACTAGGTATTTATTATACTAATAATAATAAAAAGAATAATTGAAATTAAAAATGTTTTATGCATTTAACAAGGTAACATAAGCCCAGTAATATATACAGTAGTTAGGTTTGCAAGTGAGCAGTAGAATGATATTCCAATACTATTCTAACATTAAACTATTATAAAATTTCAATAAGCAAGCAATTCAGTAAGTATACAATGAAATTACATATTTTAAGCCATCGTATAAACAATTAATGCGTAAGTATGCAATATAATATCTGAAATAACAAGTAAGCAATTACGTAAATGTAGAATATTATAACAAAATTAGATATCAATAATAATATAGAACATTCTAGAACATTTCATAGAACGTTGTTGAAGGTTTGTTAGAACTGAAATAAATGATATAATCATGAATGACTCATTACTGTATCCGATATGTATCTAAATAAATTCAAGGTCAGCAATGAGTCATCGCATTGCAATTTACTACATCATCATTATGACTAATTTCATTTTTCACTAATATATAATTTTCTAGTCTCCTTCTTTCTAAATAAATAGCAGATTAAATTCCCTTAGTTTTAGTTTTGATTAGAACTTTGTATTGTTAAAAGTTGTTATAAATAAATAGAAATATATTATTAGAGTACTGTCAAATAAATATTTAAGTGAATACGTGTAAATAAATAGTTATAATTTAGTGAATTTTAATAAACATTTAACTAACTTGGATACAATACATAATTCGAATCGAATCTTAATCGGTCATAAAAGCAATAAAACTATGTAATCACGTCCATTTCTGCGATCTAAGATGACGTTCCAAGCCCAAGCTACTTTATTAGGACTTGCTTCTCCACAAAGGCTCCCAAGATAGGATCCCCGTTCATGCTCACGGCCTTGTAAGTAATTGGCACGGTCCGTTAAATACTCGTGATGACTAGTTGGGTGTGTAAGCTTTAAAAAAACACGCATTTGTATTTGCTAGTTCGTACAACGTCACCTACCTTTTAGCGATTTCGGTTGTTGATGTTGACAAAAGCAGGCAAATCTATGTAAATATGGTCTAGATATAGTAGTGGGTGTTACATCCGCGGGTTTGAGATCGATTGTTCGATGCTTGCGGTTATTGTAAGCCACGGTGACCTCATCTAGAATATTCAACCAGTCGTAGAATCCTTGGAAGCTGAAATTTTTGTACAAATTTTGCTTCAAAGTTTCAATAGCACGTTTGATAATGGCCGCCTTGACCGTTATTTACGTTAAATAATGATTACCGATTCAAATTTTCTGTTGTAAAACTCTTTACCTGTATTTGTTTGTAAATACTTAAGTCTTCGATTTTCCGCGATTTGAAGAATAGGTCTCCATAGCTTCTGCCACTTCACTTGTATCTTTCGACTTTAACGGCTTTGTCGACGGAAATTTCGAAAAAAAAACTGTCTATCACCACTAAAATGTACCTGTATCCTTCGCTTTAGCGTAATGTTGAAATTCAGCTATACCTGACTGCCAGAGATTATCATATAGCCCTTTATACTTATTCTAAATGTTGGAAAATCTTTTCTAATGGGCTTATGTTTGTAGTTAACCACTTCTGCTTGTCAATTTTTGATGCATAGATTTGCAAGTATGCAGTCGAGGCTAATTGCTTACACCTTGCGAATATAGGTAGATATATATTTATTTAACTGTTAAGTCGTTATTTCATACCAGCTGAAGCTGATTTTAAAACCACTATGACTTTATATTGTGAAGTTTCCTAATTACCTGTAGAAATATAACACGGACATCTTTAGCGCTCAAATCTACATATTTTTGCATTTCACTTCTCGCGACAACTATAAGTTTTAGCCTTACTTATACTAGTAAAGTTTTTGCTGATTTGCGTATTCGTCACGTTTTGCTCAACACAAAATATGGCGCTAAAATCTTCCACATAGGTTTTCATCTTATCGTTGTTGTCGGTAATGCACTCGAAGAAAGTTTTTTGCATGTTAACTTGATCACCGAGCAAATCGGTTTTAATAGCATCTACGTAGCTTTTTGCGTCAGTAACACCATCATCCATGTAAATCATATTACTTCTGCTGTAGGTTTCAATTAACATTCGACTATCAGAGTGCAGGAGACCGACCTCTTTTCGCGTAAATGCTCGAACCTCTTCATCTGCATTGTATACTAAGGTGACGAGTATCCACTCTAAATAACGATAAACTTCTTCTTACTCCAGTTTTAGATTACCAATTGCTTTCTTTACAATTTCAGTTATCTGTATTTCATTTAAAGCATTCAAGTCACGAGTTGGCGATTGAACATCAGTTAGATTCTTATTCCCTATACCTAAATTTCCCTCTTTAGTCAACTTAAAGCCTATTTAGGGCTCGCCCTTTAACAGAACTGTAGATATTTGACCGCCTCTCGCAATATCCCCATAGCGTCCATATTCATTGTAGTACTATGCACTGTTTAGGGTTTGCAACTGTTTCTGTGCATTTAAAAAGTCGTTAGTCTTGGCCATTTCGATGTAATCTGCTTCGGTGAGTTCTTCCAATATTGAAATTATTTTGTTGTCGTGTTTCGAGTGACTTGCCAGCTTCTCGGCCCATATCGCATGTATCTCGGCAATTAATTCGTGTACGGTGTTCCAGTACCTGAACACGACCCGCCTGTTTCCGTTAACTTCCTTTAAAAGTCAATTTGCAGCTGGAGTGCTAGCTTTTTTTAGTTGTAGCAGCAAAACCATCAGCCGCCTCATCAAAATCGCCAACAAGCTTTCGTCTCTGGTAGGATTTACGTCTAGTCTGTAAAATACCGACGGTATTTCGCGTTGTCGTAAAGTCCGTCCTTCTTCTTACATGTTCCACGTGTTTGCGTACTTTCGATACCGAATGCCAGAATCTATTTAGAGATTTTCTCAACGGTGATACGGTTGCTAACAATTGCGACGATGTTGAAGCATCCCGCGTTGTAGCTAACGAGGATGGGGTGAGAAGTAACGTTGCCGGAGTGGAATGATGTCTAAGAGCTTTGACTTTGCTAGGACTCACCTGAATCTCTTCATATTTAACACCATCGCCACCTGAATTTTCAAAGGAGCCTTCTTACAATTTCGTCTTCTTATGCTGCTCGTCTCACCGGTACTCTCTTTCTTAGCTTGTGATTTAGAAACAATTACAATTAGAGGTTTAATTTTGTCACGTGTGCTCAATCAACTTTTCAGCATTTAGCTTGTTTTTGCTTCAATTCCTTATATAAGGTGTTTCAGATAATAGAATAATGATAAGGCGACCATGAATGCTTTCAAATATGACAAGTGCTAATTACAAAGAAACATTTCTATGGTACGCTGTACGTGTTTTTTAACTTTTGAAACAGATGCATAAACACAAGACTGTAAGATGATATACCTTTTTTAAATGTTATTAACCAATATCTTGTTATACGGAATTAAGAAGATTTACGTCAATTACTAAGTGCATTTCATAGTGTTCACTAGTCAACGTTTTAATAATAAAAACTAAAACGTCTGCATCTACGTTGTGTCATTTCAGATTGTAATTGTGTTCTATGAAAACAGAAAATTCCAAAAAATATTATCTAAAGCGCTTAATGTAATTGCGTGATTAATTGTGCACATTTATACCTATTTAACTGAATGGTGGCCATTTAAGTTAATTAATTAACTATAAAAAATGTTACGGGAAACTGTTTTGAAAGCTTCAAAACGTCAAGTAATTACTTTGAGTCTGATCGATAAAATTATTTTAACTATTACAATATTCCTCTAATATCACTTTTTAAAAATGCTTTCGAAACTACGTATAGTTTAACAATGTTTGTTGTTGAATCACGTAAAGATTATCTTAATTTTAATAGTTGAATAGACTTTCACAAAACAAGCAGAAAAATCAAAAATGTGTCAAATGTCCATTCACCTAAAAACCTATGTTTTTATTTTATAACGTTTAAATCCATACTTATCTTTTCAATTTCAAATAAAAAATTATTACAAGAATTAATTATAAAATAATTTGTTTATAATTAAATTTCTTAGTATTATGCATAACTAAAAACTATTTTTGTCAATTACTAATACAATAAATACATTACTCAAGATCGTTATTTCTAAATTATCTCAATTGTGTGAAATGTCAATACGCTTATTCAGTATTTATTGCAGTAAAGAAATCGAATTATGTATATACAACTTTAAAAGCGAAACGCACGTTCTGCAACTTGATAAGTTAAATTAAGTTAAGTAGGTCAATTATAATAACATAAAGATGAAAGAGATATCCTATAAAGTATAAGGTTTAAATTCTAAATGAATAGTACACCTATATGAATGAGAAGCCATAAAACTGCAAGTTCAAAAATATGAACATTTGCAAGGCTAGTCACCACCAAAAATCGCATATAATCTTATATAAAAATGCAGGCAGTCAAACAACAAAGTTTTTCATTTTCAAATGGCGCGCACAGCCACTCGTGGATCATAATTTCGTCCTCGTTTGAACTCGTCAGCACGAGATAGACTGCTGCACGCCATTCGAAAATGCAAGACTTCCTTATAAACACTTCACGAGTGCTGTTTACGTATGATATTTAATAGCAAAGCCATCTAGTTTTGAATTATAGGTTATAATAATAGCATACAGATAAAAGAAATATCTCCTATAAAGTATAAGGTTTAGATTCTAAATGAATAGAAAACCTATATAGGTGTTGTATTCATTTAGAATTTAAACCTTATACTTTCTAAGATATCTCTTTCAGCTCTATGTTATTATTATTATAACCTTCTATAATTCAAAACTAAATGGCTTTGCTATTAAATAGGTCAATTATAATTTTATGAATGAATTAACAATTCAGTTTTAATACAATCATAGGCGATTCGTACATAATTAGAAAAAAAAGTACTTTTTAGTATTCGTATTTCTTTTGACACCTAATGTACTCTGTATGATCTTTTACTCTGTAAAAGAACTGTCATACTATCTGAAGCATTCTGTATTTACGTTTAACTGACGCTCTAGCTTGAATTAATCCTTGTTTTAACTGATTTTCGGCAAGATTCATCAGCATTGTTATTATTGCTGTTGTACACGTCAACCTCCGATTTTAACGTATTGTGCTATTAAGGAGTTATCTATCAGAATGAGCATTTATACGAAGGTTACTTTCTCAATGTTGAACCTATCTAGAAAGCCATGATTATAAGGTATAATTGTTATTATGACAATTGAGCATCATCTTTTGTGAGTTTAACGCAAGTGACAGCAAGAGAAAATGTTATAGCGTTTTGAAGATATACGTTTTTAAATTAAACAATTTGTGAAGGAACCATGAAATTCAATAACCAGCATTTCCCAGCAATAATTTTCTACAAGTTTAAGCGTGGATTAAGTCAGCAAGAGTGTTTTGATGAAATGAAAAATGTGTTTGATGTTGAGTAATGTTCATTAGTTACCGTAAAACGTTAGTACAATGAATTTCGTTTTGGTCGTGAATTTCCGAAAGGTGAACATCGTGAAGGTCGCCCAAAAATTACTGTGACTGAGGAAAGCATCAAGATTGTGCAAGGTATGTTAGAGGAAAACCATCATGTTACTATTCGGACGATTTAAGGAACCCTGGGCATTGAAGTGAAAGCAATTAATACTATCTTGCACAATGTACGTAGCTTTGTCGTTGGATACCGTACAATTTATCAGACGTTCAAAAGGCAGACCGTTTAATCTATTATACAATATTGTGATAGGCGATGAAAGTTGGGTATATGCATATGATCCCGAAAAAAACCAACAGTCAGCTATTTGGGTGTTCCAAAATTAGGCACCTTCAACAAAAGTTATCGGCTATCGGAATAATAAAATGGTTGCCACGTTTTTTGGAATTACTGGACACGTTGCAACCATAACACTAGACCTACTGTTAATTCTGAATGGCATACTACTGTTTGTTTGCCCAAAGTCCGTTAAAGACGATCGATAGTAAGCCCTATTTTATATCATGGTAATGTTCGTGTACGTACTGCCGCTGGAACATCCCACAAGTTAAAGATAAGTTGCGAAGAATGGGTTTCACTTCAGCTGATGAAGCTGTTATTGCTTTTAAAAATGAGGTAAATAACATACCTTCAGAGATGTGAAAAAAATGTTTCGAAAACTGGTTCTTACGTAAGCAAAAGTGTATTGACTGTAACAGGGAATATTTTGAGAGGTTATAATAAATTCCTTATAAACCAAAAGTGTGTTTTACCCTATAAGGCTCAACATTAAGAGGGCCCGCATTCAAGTCAAAATCCTTGTGTATGCTAATAGAATAGTACTAACCCTTTCTACAATTGAACCACACTTTACAAAACGTTTGGAATAGCATGTTCATACCAACGTGATCTCTATACGTGTGCTTTAAATTTAATTCGTCTTGCTTAAACAAAGCCAACGTGTTTACGTTGTCTCACTAGATGTTTAGGCACCGAAGCATGTCTGACTGAGATAGAAACTATCAACACCCATGTGCCGCCCCATGCTAAAATTTGCTTTAATATTGTTCTGCTTATCTCAATACTTGTTATCAAGTACAAATATGGTTTAATTTAGCCTCCTAAGGCCATATTATGCTCTCATTTTCGCTAAATGGGTAATAATTTACACTTCTGATCGGTTTCAATGTTTGCTCTAGAAATTGATTTTTCAGTTGAAAATGTGTATGTTTTCAAACTTGAGACCGTTATTACTGACGAGTAGCATAATAACCAGGTTAGTTTTCCCTACATTGCTCGGTCCGATTATATGACCGCGAATTGTATTCTTAACAGTTTGCCATGTTTCTTCGCCCTTTTACCGTACAAATCCTGATCTGTATCGATGTTCATAATCGATAAAGTATGCTTTTGTTTTATAACTTTTATTTTAAATGCACTCGTCTACCATCTAACTAACCTACGATCTTATTATTATGAGTAAAACCCTCGAAATGATATATAATTTTATTGTTTCAATTAAAATACTTTTTTTATCAAGATACATTTCATCGGTGCTTTATAACATTTTAACTATGTTGTCAAAGGGCTATATTGAACAATGTAATTGTGAACTATACAAATGCAATTAAAAATTCAATTATTTATACATTATACATAGAATTATAATCGATCCCGTAACTAGCCGTCCCCTAATAAAAATAGACGATTTACCACTTACACGGTAAAATGATAACCACCCACGGATGGGTGGCTCCGCCTCACACGTGCACTATGAGAAAGCCCGCATCTTTCAATAGACGAACTTTGTTATCGGTAATCCCGTCTGAAAGCTATGGAAACTCTACGGTTTCTATGACAGTCTTTTATGTATAAGCTGCCATACCGACTGACTGCGCAAAGTCCCCATTGCTTACCTACTTATTACATTGAAGCTATGTAGCTATTTAGTGAATTCTTTTTGCCACCTAGTAAGTGAGTTGCTTAGTTGAAGTGAGATAAGATTAACTAAGATCTTACTTGTTAAAAAGAATACAATTTTCTTATGAAAGAAAAACATGATTCTTTGTATAAGGATTTCATAATTTTTGTTTCTAATTACCACATTATTTCCTTCTATTAACATGTTAAATGAATTAAAGCACTTATTAGTCATTGTATATAATCTCTTAATGTAATGAACGCTATAATTCACATAAAACCTAACCTCAATAAACGAATCTCAGTTCAATCTTACATAAAAGCTTGGTGATTAGTAGACTCACTTTAAATAAGAATCTTACTTGTATCTCAGTTGTGAGACGCAAAAAGAATAGATCATTTATGTAAGTTACTGAGCTTTTTAGTTTATCTCACTTCAAAGTAACAAAAAGAATACACCTATTAAACCATCACGTGACCAAAAGTGGTACCACTTTGTCATCTTGATAGTATTTTTTGTCACGAAGCCGAATTCAACGTGTACCTAAATATTTTGTGTTGTTTCAGTTTAGGATTATCTAAATTAGTTTGTATGCTATTTTGAATGTAACATCTTGTTCTTTACTTAACTGTTGCAGAAGGTAGTGTGTGGATAAGAATAATAACGTTCTACAAGTAAGTGTAAACAATATATAGAACCGTATTCGAAAAATTTGGTTTTTTAATTTTATAATTTCATTGTTTGGTTTATTTTACAATTTTGTAGATTTCCTAAAGATTCTGTTCAACAACAGTTATGGATAAAATTTGTAAATAAAGTTAATATCTATTAACTAAAGTAAGAACTTACTTCATACATAAATGTTGGTCATAATTTTCAATTACATTATCCTGAATGTGGCTCTGTTAAAAACGCCATATTGTTAGTATTCGAAGCTATACCTACTGGTGTCATTTTCTGCTAACATAAATAGTTAATATGTCATCTCTCTATATATTACCTCAATGTATTAAACATAAGTTCACAATTACACTTTGTTTAGAATTTTACTCTACACAAAATAGTATATTATACACCAAGGTGGTAAAGTCGTGTATTATTGCCAGTAGATGAGATTAGACAGTTCTGGACCCTCCGTTCCTCCGCCCGCGGTTATATGATGAATTATACGGGCGATATCAAACTTTTACTCCCTCCACTTTTAGAATTATAGCAGCACGACAGAATATCAAAACTACTTTCTATAATTAATTGTTTATAAATCTTTATTATATAATTAATCAGACATTTCGCGCTCCCTAATTAATTATTTATAATT
>JAHWXV010532028.1:0-20440 GCA_024586415.1 Phrixothrix hirtus | reverse complement strand
GATATTAACATTAATTTTATAAAGTGTTGTGCTGAAAAACCCCACGTTGGTGAGTCAAATATGTGCTTGTTTCTAAATGTTGTATGTTTGTTGCCTAAATTCAATTTAACTTGAGTTATCCAAGTTGCCTACCTACTAAAGATGTGATGCAACCCATCTTACACTTTACTATGGGACGAATAACGTTACCTCGTACCAAATTTAAAATTAATAATAAAAATCAAAATTTTAAAACAATTACACAAATAAAATAATTTATTCAATATCATTGAAAGAAAATTAATAGTATTGTCAATGCAATAATTAAAATTCAAATTTAAAATGAAAACAACCTCTTATTTAGGCTTAATTTAAAATACCAATCATAAAAATCAACTTTCAAATGCAAATTAGATTAAATTATATGTTAGGTTCTTTAGTTACCAGTCAAAACAATAAATACAAATACAAATTCTTCATTAAACTGTACATAAATCAAATGTTCAATCAAAATTAAAATTAAATGTTTTTGTAATTTAATTATGAACGAAGTTTGATCTAACGTTTTGAACGTATCAAAACGTTAGATTGGTAATATATAGTTGGACGTGAGAAATGCACTTAGAATTCCATCGACTTCGTTATTAATCAAACCCCGGTAGGTTTATTTTTGCTCCTCGTGTTTGAAGCATGTAAATATTACATTTGTTTCCTCGTACCTAAAAACTATTTTGTTTCTGCTCGTGTTTTTTATAATGTTCTATTTGTAGAGACGCTTACCGTATAGTGAAATAATAAATGCGATTCCAAAAATAGCCCGCATTATTTGCACTAAACCTGCTTACTTAAAAACTATTTCACAATTATTGTCTTATTCAAAAGTAAGTGAGGGAAATCTATTACATTCCCTTAGTAAACAAATAGTAACCGCACCTCAGTTAGGCTTGAGCAATTTGCACACTAATCACTGATCCGTTCAATTCTTTATTCCGTACTTTATTAAATGTCTTTATACCGGGTGATCATAAATCAGTCCTCTTATTTAATTGCTAACCACTCCAGACTACTCACACCTCGAGCACACCGCCACACTCAGTATTACTTTAAGCCAAAATAACTCATAAGCTCAGATTCTCTTTGACGCACTATTTGTGTTACATCGTGAATAGTTATCAGGACAGTCCACACCACTTATTTGTAACATTAATAATCTTCGGACTTCCATTTGACGGATCCCTCGTATTACTGCAACGTACTGGTAAATAATATACAAGATAGGTCTTAACGTACCTCCATCTTTATGTAACCCTTCTGTGGGCGCGCCTATTATTTTTCATGAGAGGACGCGTTTTAATGTCCTATACCGCACTACATTAGTTGTAATTTTAAGGCATACAAAAGCATTTTTAGGCTAAAAGCTATGATTGATTTAAAGTTTATTGCTTAACAAAACACAAAATGAATAGAAAATATAATGGTACATTTAAATTGTAGCCAAGTTTGTAATAACTCAAAACAAATTTGTTGTTTCACATAACAATATAGAAAAATTAAAGAAATGGAACATAACCCAAGTAACCTAAAAATATTTCAAACGATTTGTTCATTAGCACAGGTCCGACATAACAAATTTTAAACATGTGAAATCTCCGGCTTGCTTGAAGCATGAAGCCGCAAGATCGGTTCTAGAGTGCCAAGTAGGTCACTTCTGGTAAGCAGAACTGGCGCTGTGAGATGAACCAGGAAATGAATCACTTTAAACGAACATACAAATAAACACAACTCCACTTATATTTATTAATTACCACAGAACATAATATCGCAAATGACCATCACCTTTGTAGCTCAAACAGAATTAAAATAGCAAAGATAATGCAACCCAAACCCTATCAAACGTTTCTTTTGGTATAGCAGTAGGCATACCTAAACACTTGAGTGCAATTAAACTGATATCATTTACGCACTTATAAAGACAATAAATTGGCGGTACAAAATTCCGTGCTGCGCCTGCCGATGGGCTAAGTTTCCTTTCAGTCTACCTAATTTCCTCAACTGCAACCATATGAACCTTACGTCTTCACTCGTTGGGTAATATTTTGATCATCGAGATTTACAGGGTGTTGGTGGTGGACGCTTTATCGCATATCACGAAGATTGTGGTGCCCATACTCACTCTACTCAACTACGTATGATACCGATAGTCACTGTAGCTAACCTGGTGTTGGTTGAATGCTCGACGAGTAACGTTCATATTATGTTTTCAATTTTGCCCATGATATGCTGCAGCAACTTCTATTTTTGAAGCAATACATAATAAATTTCAGTTTACCTCTTTTCAGTAATAGCGGAACGAATAGCTAGCCTATTTTAATTTAAAAAAACTTGTCGAGACACAAATGCACTTCGGCGAGTTCTTTTTCAGTCGTAATTTATATTATTTTTAACGTTATATAAATTGAATCTTTTCAAATTTAGTCGTTTTCTATGAAAATTTAATTCTAATGAAACAACTTGTAGTCATTGAGTTGAGCCTTTTTGCTTCGGAGCACGGTACATTGCAAAGGGATTAACTTTTTATTTTGTTGTACTATAACGGCAGATTCATCTATCACTAAATTATAGGAATTGATGCAAATTAAAAGTGTTGAAAGAATCTCCTATACAAGGCGCGAAGTTTGAATTCTAAATAGATAGAATTGCCACATAAGTGCAAAGCTCTATAGGTGCAAATTTTAACAATATATGAGCACCTGCAAAGCTGGTCACTATAAAAATTGCATAACCTAATAATATTGTAAGTGAACGAAAAAAATATCTGCATTTTGAATATCGTTCTGAAGAACCATTATAAGAATGAAATTGCGATACACGATTGACTTTTGTGCGCTATTTAAAAATGCCAACCATTTTTGTTCGGTTACCTACAACTCTGTTAGTTTATGGTATTTTTATGATGACTAGCCTTGTAAAAATTTACACTTGCAGAGCGTTTCGCTTATGCTGTAATTCAGTTTGTTGAAAATCTAAATTTCGCTGTTTGTATAGGAGCAACCTTAAACATTTTTAATTCATTAAATTATCTTTTACAACTGGCAGGTGTACTTAACAACAATTATAAATTTTTCTAAGCTGCATATCAGGTATTTTGTAGAAGTTGTTAAAGTATACTAATTAATGCGCAATCAGTACGTTAACTTATAATTGGCCGCTATGTGATCCTGTGTTAACACGCGACTCGCAAGTTGTTACTCTTACTTACATTAACTACATCCTCGCAATTGTATATCCGTGAATATTGTTTGCATATCCAAGGTTTAATCAGTATCGGCTACCTCTCAATATTTAAATCGATGTCCTATCCAAGCGAAGCGAAATGAAATTTTAAATAAATAATAGAAGTTACTTTATGTAAATCAAATATACATATTTCTGAATTTCCTTCTTACCAAACTTGTAATATTTTAGACTTCCATGTTCTCCATAGTTAAAACCTGCTAAAAATCTTCGCTAGTCGTTTATATATGCAGTAAAATTAAATAGAGCATCCGTATAAATTTTCTATTCTTTAAGTCTAAGGATTGAGTTATTCAGTTTTGCTTGATACATTAATCAGATAAAAAGTATTTTCTGAATAATTATATGTAAATAAAAAATTTCGCCTCATTCGCATTAAACTATGTGTTCAGTTTTACTGTAATTTAAATTAACAAAGAATTTTCGTTAATACAGCAGCCAATCTATTTTTAAGTGTACGAGCAAGAACGTATGTGTATTTTATTTAACAGTTCATTTAATGAAGTGAGAAGCTATTAAGCTCTTTGAAGGACAGATGTATACACTGGTTCGCGATAAAAATAAATATTCTATTAATTTCTTAGAATCTCTCGCACATTACATTAATGTTGATTAAATTTCCTTGACATTGAAAACTTCCCTTCCACCGAATGCATAATACCTAGGAAACTTTGTATATGCATACTTGCTTGCTTCATAATTCAGAAAATTTATTCGTTTGAACTATATTTGTAAGAAATTTATGATTCTAATGTTTAATGCACAATCTGATCTTGTAGAAGATTAAAATAAACTACTTAGGGAGTCATTAAGAATGTGTCTTCTGTTAGTCAAAGCGTTCCTTTTGTAATACCAGTATTTACCAAAGTGCTCGTTAAATTGTAAAGCGCGAAAAGACGCAAAATATATTATACGAGTAGAAACTGCAAATATAATTAAGCAATTTACATGATACAAATAAGTAGTCCTTCCTAACCTTAAGAAATAATAATTACTGAAAAGACAAATATTTATTGAAAATTACGGTGGAAGCTTTAACATTTGTAAAACTGAAAGTAAACTTTCTATTGTTGTATGTTTACACATTTATCTTCTGAATTTAAGTTAATGATTTAATTCAATTTTTGTCTGTTTTGTTAAAAAACTGTAAATACAAAAATTGAAAATTACAATCAAATAACTTTAATACGCGGTGAACCTTAATGTAGCATGATATAAACTCATTTCAGACATTTTAAATTTTTAATCGTAGGGTAGTCCGCAAATTCACTAAGTTTCTCACCATACTCAAAGTAGGACACTTATTATTTTTAATTAATTTCAATACTAGTTTCATTGTAAAATAACTTGGACTCTAAGCTAATGACTAAAAAACATTTCTCCTTAAATGTATATATGTATATAAAGCAATACGCCGATTTAGCGAAATTGATTAATCCAAGTAAAATATCTATTAAAGAGAGAATAAATCGTTTGTATTAGCATCTAGAACTTACGTATGTACGAGAACTTTCAGAAAAGTAACTTCAATTATGATAGTAAAAGAATTAGTAAAGTTAAAGCACTTTCATTAAAGCCATAATTGAGACACTGGTCATATCGATTTTCAAGTTTATGCATTCCATCATTATAAAACTTCGCCTTCCATGATTTACGCAACTTCTTTATAATTGATTGAAACGCTTCAGTGCCGTCAAATTATTGCGTTGCCCCAATTCTCCATACGCATAAACACGAGATCCGGGTAGGATGATGGAACACCTTCTAACTAAGTTCTTCCAAATCCGCGTGGATTCGCGCAACCGTAAGACGACAGAATTTACATTGGTGAGACAATTTCGAAGATCACCATCCTCTGACTGTTGTCTTGAATTGCTTCTCACGGCGTATATAAAGCATCACGATCACCCACGCAAATCACAATTGACGGAATCTAAATTGCAGCACACTTTTTAACAGCCGCAACAAACAAAACAAAAGCGGTTGGAGCCTTCTTACCTACAACTTCTGGAAGAATACTTGGGAACGCCACATGTTACTGTAAGTATCACAGCGCTCAACCCATCTTCCCTTACTACAATGTAATGGAAATTACTTCCCAAAAAGCACGTAGATGACCGATAATGAAAAAGTTGAGGTTTAAATAGTATTCGTGAATTTCTGTTTACAAACTACGAACTGATATAATATGTGTCACAGATATCTTGGAATTAACGCTTACCATGTCTTTGACAAGATAGTCTTTTCTATTTCACACACATACGTATTAAAATTAAAACAGGAAACAAATAAACAACAAATATAATTTTTGTTAGTTGTCACTGATTATTACAAATTAATATCAAATCTGTATATATTATTTATTAAACCTGAAAATGTTCACACAAGAACAAACGATATTCAATGTGGAAAGTTATTTTCATAACGGTTAACGTGCGGAAAATGGTGGATGGCAGTACGGTATCATTAATTGCATAGAGGAATTTAGACAACAATTTCCTTCGGCTGTATTTAACAGGAATCAGCTTTGAAGGGAAGTGTTACGAACAGCTGACTATTTCCGCAGCACTGGGATTATTAATCTTATACCAAGAAGTGGAAGATATCGTGCTGGAGATGAGGACGTTGCAAATAATGTTGGAAATGTAATACAATAAGAACCTACAATTTCAGTTAGAATGTCATTTGTTCAATGAAAATATCAATGAAAATGTATTAAATATAACATTATCTTCAGACGCGGTTTAGTTTCACTTGGACGGATATTTAGATTCTCAGAACATGCGTATGTTGAGCCTTAACAATCCGTAATTTTTAGTAGCGAAGCTCCTTTGTATCCAGTTAGAATTGATGTGCGGTTAGCGATGTCAAAGCGAAGGATTACCGTACCAATATTTTTGAACGTAATATAAATGCTGCTATTTATAAAGATGGTATTTTGCAACACCCTATTAATGAACTTCATGATGATGAACTCCAAAACGACTTCTTCCAACAGGATTCTGTTAGACCGCACATTACGCATGAAACATGAAATTATCTGCGCTAGCTCTTCGGCGACAGGTTGATAAGCAAGGATAGATTTCCACGGCGTTCCTGTGATCTAACCCCGTTGAACTCCTTTATTTTTCCATACTTCAAAAATTCTGTATTCAAAGATCCAGTGTTCACAATAGAAGATCTAATGTAATAAGAAGATGTGAAGAAATAAATAACAGAATATTACAAAATGTGTTTGACAATATGACATTTCGTATAAATGTGTTTTTAATGATAACATGCAGCACATTGACATTTGTAATAATTTTTATGTTTTTAATAATCTTCGTTTTATTTATAAAACTATAAAATAAATCATAGTTCTTGAATTTATGTCTAAGTATTTAACTTATAACAAATGGATTTAAGTGAAAAACAACTTATACAACATACATAACCCCAAATCACTCACTAGTCAGTATTCTCGGCAGATCGATGACGATTTAACCTAATTTTTACGTTTTTAACTCGTACAGCCAATTAAATTTCGTTATTTCATTAATGCTCTACGATTCTGTATACATCTTACCTCCATTTCATGACCAAACTCGATGCAAAGACTTCTGAGAGAAATTTGGAAAAGTTAATCTACTTTTATGGTCTTAAACATCGTATACATTTAAGAAACTTGGTTAGTTATGCGACCTACGCTTACAAATATTTTTTTAATGCAGTTTAAGTACTACAAGTAGACAGTGCTATGCTGAAAGATTTGTACAACAATGAGAATTCCTCTAAGAGGAGTAATGACAATCCTTTTTAGAAGAATTATTAGTATGCAATGTTTGTAATAACATGTATTAGTCCTAGAATTTATCTCAGGTAAAAATAAAAAATAGAAAAATAGCATACATTCGTAATACGTATAGTAAATGAACTCAGAGGCAAGATCCAATTAAAAATGTTATTAAATAGTTTCGTAAAAGAGAGGTTGTTAATATGGACGTTATATTAGAAGATAACTATGTATCCTCAAATATAAAATATACACCGCTTATTAAACAAAAACGCACTTTCTTTATTTTTGGACAGATTTTTTGATTCTTGCTAGTAAATGATGAACGTTTTGGAGACACGCATTAATTTGGTAAATGTTATTGCAGTACTTGTGTAAAACATTATTAGCTGCGTTTTACTACTGAATTATTTTTTCTTAATTTACTTATTAGTAAGTAGATTTATTGCTTTCTGAGGCAATATTTATAAAATACGAGAGAAGTAACATTGAAATTTATTAATAAAGTACCTTTGAAAACTTATGTCATAAATAATGTATTATAAAGAGAAGTTCACAAGAAAGCTATGGTCAAACTCTCTTTAATTCTTCAGATTAGTTCCCTATAATGCAACCGTCCAACCTATATTAAGCAATTTTACCAGTTTGAAAGTTTTAAAATAAGCTACAATTTCCCTTATTGTTTTACTGAATATTTTTAAAAAATACACTAGAACTAGTTAACAAATGACTGAAACCGATTATATTTAATCAAATAAGTTTTAAAATAGACTACCGTAACCTGAAAGCATTTCTTATTTTAAAGGAAAAACATATAGACCTTTGATGCCCTAGATAACTATCAGAAATGATACATTATTGAAAAGATTTAGTCAACCCCAGCAAATTTGCGTTACTAATGCGATAGCCAAGCGGAGACTTCCTATATTTTCTGAAAGAGCATTTGTCAATTTCTATTGCAACGATTTGTATTAAAATATCGCTCCTACAGCACTTACTCTCTAATTTAAGTTCAATTTTTAATATTGAACTTTAAAGTAGTAATTTATCGACTCGAACTGAAGTTATCTTATTTATAACCTTCGCTTTTATGACATCCTATGTTTCTGTTATAATTAGCACAATTAATATATGTTAAAATTACATAAAACTAAAGAAATTCCCAGACTATTTTTCAAACAAAACAAAATTTGAGAACAAAACGCAGTTCGGTAAAATAGAACAAGTAATAGCAGCATGTATTTAATGTATCATATAAAATATGTGAAACTAGGTTTAGATCATGCAGGGCTATTAGTGAGTAATGACGAACCTGAATGTTCCAGATTGGCAACCCAATTTACAATTTCATAGCTCGCTATTCTAATACAAAAATATATATACCTGATTTGTCATATTTCCAACTGTCAATAATTAAGTTGTAATATTTAAAATATTACGAGTATAATGAGCTACTGGTAAAATTGCTATTCACCTTTATTGAAGAAATTTTTTTAATAAAGCATAAAATAGCAGGATATAAAATGAAAACGAAATTAACTGGAATAAAAATGTTAATTATCTATTAAATAAACACGTAATGTAAATTTTGCTCAAAATGTCGACCGCTGACTGTTACGCAGGCTGCAGTTATGTTTTAAAACTATTGTTGTACACGCCGTAATGTTTCTGGTGTTATTGATCTACACGATTCTGTAATCTTTTCCTTTAAATCATCAACATTAACAAGCGGAGTTAAAAACACTTGATGTTTTAACACACCCCAAAGGAAAAAATCTAAATGACTGATATCGGGACTTCGTGGCGGTTATGGATTAATTGAACCCCTTTCCATCCATCTATTTTCAAATTCAGTTCGAATTGCCGGACGTTTTCACAGAAATGAGATGGTGCACAATCTAATCGAAACTACAAATTTTGGCGTGTATGAAGCTCTACATGTTCCAACAATAACGGTAGCTCGTTTTTCAAAAAATTTAAAAACATTTGTCCATTTAACATCCCTGGAAAGAAGTACGGCCCAATGATAAGCTCTCCAAAAATTGTTTGGAAATGTGCTACTCGCGTCCACTAAGGATTTTCTTGGGCGTAATAATGAGAATTATGCCTATTAATACAACCGTTATTTGTAAATGCTGCTTCACCTGAAAACATACACTTTCTTAAGAAATCAGGGTCGTCTTGACCTTTTTGAAGTATAAAATTACAAAATCCTAATTGTTTGTCAAACCCAGGCTCTTTTACTTCTTGCACTAGCATTACATGGTACGTACTGAAGACTGGCTTATTTCAAAATTTCTAGCAATTGAATTTTGTCTTATGTGGGGATCTTCCGTTACACTACGGATAACTGCTATTACATTCTGCTCAGTGGTGGCAATTTTTTGTCTAGGTGTTTTAGAAGGATGACAATTTTCTCTTAACTGAGTCTCAAGTCTGCAAAAATTTTGTCAATCGGTGTTCTACAATGTGGATAGCGTTGATGGTACAAATTTGCGGCAGCAACGGCATTTTTCCGGCATTCACCAAAAATTAGAAACATATCAGTCTTTTCGTTATTTGAATACATATTCTAATAAATGAATACAATTAAACAATAAACGTCAAGATTAATCACTAGGATGTTTTAACTATTGCGAACTCTTGCTTGACTAATATAATATTTATGTTTTCAAATAACATTAAAGGTGAATACCAGTTTTACTAGTAGTTCATTATACTCGTAGTAGTTTAAATATTACAACATAATTATTGACAGATGAAAATATGACAAGTTAGGTATGTATGTTTTTATATTGGGATAGCGACCTATGAAAGTGTAAATCGGGTTGCCTGATCGGGACATTTAGGGTCGTCAGTACTCAGTAATAGCCCTGTATAATTTTGTTTAAGGATATTATGTAAAAGCAATTTCGAATAGTTACAATGTTGTTTTTGGAGATGTGATCTATTTATATTGCAAAGTCCTTGGAAATAAAAATTACAGAACAAAGAATATACTAGCAATGTTAAACTTCTAAAAATATTAATTGCCCAACATTCAAAATATATTAAAACTCTTAATAGTTTGTTATAAAATTGTAATGCTCATAAAATAAATTTAAAATTCAATTGCAGTATTAGAAATATCTTATATATCTTCAATGTCGTAGGCAATTTAAGCCACGTTTTGATTCACCAACAAAAAACGCATAAAATACCAATAAATATTTAAAGCTAATCATCCACTTTATACCCTACAAATTCGTGTTAGCATTTCAACAGAGAAATATTATTGTTAGAGTATTTTTCAAAATCAATACTTAGATCCGCTTATTAGTTGATAGCATATCTTTCATAAATAAATTAATTAAGTAGCCAAGCATATATAACCAAATTATTACAAGGGGTTTCACCAATCAATGGCCATAGAGTAATATTCCTAAATAAACAAGTAACCATCTCACAATTAATAGGAAGAATTTATAATTCTTTGGCAATAAACTACTCAGTAATGTTTTTAAATGAATATTTAACAAAGGAGTTGAGCTTTCAACATTCTACAAAGATTCTAAAGTTAGAGCGGCAAAACTAACATCAATTCTAGCCTCCGTCTTGCAAACTTTATTACTATGCGTATACAAATAAATCCGCTTTAGAAAATTAATGTAATCATTTCCTAAATATTAGTTGATTAGCAGTATTACCAAAAGACACGCAGGTGCTAGGCTACCATGATATTCCCTACATCGTCGCCTGTAATAAGTATATTTAAAAGAACATAGTAGATAAGTTCAACGAGATTTCGATATTATCTTCGTCTTGAAATAAACCGCGTAAACTACTTCAACAACTTGTATTACAATTCAAAGTCCCCAAAAAGAGCACTCTGCCGAGAATAACTCATTCTATAGTAAAGCAAAGGAGCAAATAAACCAACAATAACCAAATACTTAATTATAATACAAACTAGTTATATTACAAAGTCATTAAACTAGCGGGTCATAAATTGACAAGTGACCTATACCGATTATAGAATTAACGCGTTATGGAAACTTAATCAAGCAAATAATTAGTTTGGCGACAAGGTATGGGATAATACCGCTGAATTGAATTATTTTGGCTGTCTTCAGGTTGACAAAAGTTCATATTTGGTCGTCAAATGGAGCAGGTTGAGTCTATCTTACTACTCTTGCGAATGTAACTGAAGAATGTTTGTCTTTATTAGTTGCTTCGCGTCGTAAACGTCTTAGGATGATAAGAACTTAAGCTACAGCTTATCCAAGAAATCATGTTACAAGTCGATGTCCTTGCTTTAAAAATATCGTATTGACTGTTATTAACTGTTAGAATGAAAAAATTCATTAACTTCAAAGTTCATATATTGAACATCATAATGAAGCAACTTCGAAGATCTTTTGTTACATAAAATTTAGATAAACTTTTTCTTTATATTTAATTAAAGTACCTTCTTTTTAGTAATTTAAAGCAATTTGCCTAAATATAGTAACTTATGATTTAGAATAATTTGTTCTTACTCTGTGTGGCTATTACAAAACTGTATATGAAATTTACTATCACAAATTATATATATAGAATTTAATATAAAACTTTCTAGACCTTAATTGAATTATATATAGGTGACGTTAACATTTCATTTGCAAACGAAAATTCAACGACTATAAATTCTTTTAAAGTAACTACAGCAAGTATTTAGATACCTTATTTAAGGTAAATAAGTACAAAAAATGTTTAAGCTTCATTATGTTTTGCTACAATATTTTACCTTTGAAATTTGCATTTTATAACACCGGCAAGTTATAATTTTGGAATATTGTTAACAATCAACAACTGTTATTTTCTTCTCTAGCGTATTTATTGTTAGATGACGTATTCCTAACGCTACCTATTGTGTTTATTGTAATCTTTATTAGTATATTGATCATTTAAATTAGTTATTGTTTCAACGATCGTTAACAGAGGTTAGCATTGTGCCTTGCTTCTAAATATTCAAATGACCTTTATTTTTGGGAATGTTGCTGCGACATAATTTGTTATCTCCATAAAATATCGGGTGGCCTAGATTCCGTTAAGGCAAAATTTCATTGAACCGAGTCTGTCATTTTAACGTCCCGAAAGAGATAAAAGTTTATACGTAGGTCGTAGGTAACTTTGTTATTATTTCTTTTTGTATTTATTGTCAATGTTTGCTGAAGGTAATAAATGTTTACCTGTTATCCTTTAGTTTCATTTCTTTTCTTGTTCCGAGAAACTTTATTTTACATAGCACAGGTTAGTACAGGGTCCTGGAAGCCGACGTACATTTTATTGTTTGGGGTGTACGTATGATATAGGAAGATACATCCGACTGGCGCCCTTTCCTTGTTTTAGGAATACAATTTTTCTCTTCCTTGAGGTATCAGGATCCGCGAAACAAAGCCGCCCACGGCCCGCTCCGAATTGATTTTACTGAGATAAGCTGGGGTAAATTTTGTTTTATTGCAACACGACCGGCCGATCCGGTTGCTAAAATATCTTACGTGGCAATGAAAATTCGGACTATATTTGCATTAGCATACCAAGCCGATCGCTGTCAAAATGATACTATGGAACGTACACCCCTTTTGAGCCGCAATCAGTTCTTGAAGAGAAAAGCCATGAAAATATGAAGGGTTGAGTTCAGTAACCAAGAGATTGCTCAAATATATAGCATGCGATCATTTAAATGTCAGTTCCAGTAGGCCATGGAAAACGATGCATGTCTCAGCTTAATCCATTCTCAGTAACAATTATCTGTCAAATTGGCGGTTTGAATTTGTCATATTTTACAGAACGGTTTCGAGAATTTAAAATGAAGAGCTCATAATATACAATAAGGGTCTACCCACCAAATTTGCTGACATAATTTGCAGGCTATGTGTTGACTTTAGTTGGCGTGCGTGTGTCTAAGCTACGATCTAGGGACAAATTTCATAGCTCACTGGGAGCTGAAATTTGAATGATCGCATGTTACAATTAAATGTAATACCAATATTTTGAATTTCTGCCCTCACAAAATAACGAAAGTTCGAGCAGAGGCAGATTTATGCATAGCAATTAATTGACGTATTAGAAAACATATTCATATTACGTGCGATAAAAATACCACTAAACAAGGTTAGCCATAAAAATAGATATTGTAGTGACCCATAAATTACCCTCCAAGGTACATTGTTCAACTACAGTGCTCAAAATTTGAAGTGAGACATATAAAACTTACCTATTTTTGTAGTAATTTCGTTATATATGATATGATCCATTGTTGTATGTTACTAATCATACTTTATATTATTTATCAAGTGGGTATATGTTATGTTGCCAAAAACATGGGCCATAATGGTGAAAAAGGTTATCATCAGGTGCTTGAAAAGATGTTCACTTATATTTCGCGTAAAATAAACTTGTTAGGATTGCTTGAAATAGGGTTAAATTTGATTACTACTTGTTAATAATACCGAATCAACGTCTTACAGAAGAAATCTTGTATAAAACATAACTTACGTTGGAAATAGGGACACATCCCAAGGAGAACTTGAAAGAAGTGTCAATCTTTCGAAAAGCGACGTCAATTGGGAGAACATGGTACCCCCCTTGTATTGATGGAGGCCAAAAGCACAAAACCACGCCTGGATAGGATAAGATCCTGGTCCGAAGTAGGATACAGCAGCGCATTTTAAATGCAACAGCGCTAAAAAATCAGTTTCTTCGGGACATAGGTGTTGAAATATCGACTCAAATAGTAAGAAAAAGATTAAAGGATGCGCGTTTAAAGGCAAGCAGGAACAACTGTTTATTCACTGATGAATCAAAAATTTGTTCTTTTATCGAGATAGACGCAAAAGAGTATGTAGAAAGCGAGGAGAGTAATATAACGAAGAAAGAAGGATTCCCAGGGCTCCTTTTGCAGGTGGCTCAATTATGGTCTGGGGTGGCATAGGTTTAGGGGATCAGACGCAACTTGTTACATACAGAAAAGCTTCAGTAATAGTTTAGTGATATCGCTAAAACACTTGAGAACCAATTGTAGTTCCTTTTGCGATAATAATTGGGAAAGGATTTGTGTTTGCTGAGGACAATGCTCGACCGCATAGAGCTGCAGTTGTTAATCGAGTAATTGAAGACGCTGTTATCATAAGAATGAACTGGTCAGCATGATATCCGGACATGAATGCAATAGAGCATGTGTGGGATTACATCCAAGGGAAATTGCAAAACCCTATAGTAAACCTAGAGGGACTTCCACAGGTTTTAATTCAAGAGTGACAACTTCTAGCACACGAAATAATCAATACGTTAATACGAAGTATTCCAAATCGTTGTAGAACGTTACTTACAAATAGATGTAATCCAACACCTTATTAATCTTTTGTTCTGAAAAAATTAAATGCGAAAAGTAAAGCAGCTTTTCTCCTTGTTCCTTATTTTTGTAATTTTAAACTGTTATTTTGAAATTCAAAGTTATTATATCATATCGATTAGTTTTAATTTAATATTTATGTATTAAGCTATAAACAAATTAGATTGTTAAATCAAAAATATGGATATAATTAGCAATTTTCAGGTATACCACTTCAAATTTTGAACAGTGGATATTAAAATGCAGATTGTTTTAAACCTTGCAAGTTTTTTGTCTAAAATTAAATATTACTATGCTTGGTGGAATATTAATTGTTAAACATCTTTATTCAGTTAGTAGGGAGAAAACGGCTGTTATTTAAGTTGTTGTTAAACACAGTGGCTCACAATGAAAGTAATCCATTATAAGCAAATATCAGTTTTCTTAATTCTAGTAATGCTTAAACTTAATTTTGAGAAAATAAGTGATACAAATACGTAGATATGGGTCTAACCTTCTTATTGCTAGCAAAAACATGAACTAAAATGTATACTCACACTTTAAAGTAGTAATAGAAGTGTTCCATTATAAATAATGTGACACTGAAAATGATCCAGTGAAAAATACTTGTCTATTAATTATTTAAATTAGAGTTGTCGGGAAATTGTAAGGCGCAAACATTGAACCCATCTGTTGTTATCTAACCTATTAGTGCATTATTATAATTACAAAGTATCGAAATTGGTACATCTAAGGAACAAGCTGTCGCGTCTTCCCAATTATTACTAATTAGATTATCATTTCTCGAATTTATATATCTAAATTCTTGATTCTTGTAATTAATTAAAAGACAATAATTGGTAAAACGTTTAACACATACAAGCACACGCACACGCACGCGAGCAGCCAGACGCACACACATATGCACGCGCACTCTGACGCACACACACACACACACACACACAAATACACGGTGTCGGTCAGGTTTGACCAGTGAGTGTAGTTGCGCCGGGTGGTGTGCCTGGGAATTTAGGTGTCTGTTTGTGTGTGTGTGGCTTTCCTGTATACTGTATAACTTACGGTATCGTCTGAATTTTTGGTTATTAGTACGTCCAGAAGTGGGAGCTGTTTGTATTCTTCTACTTCCACGGTAAATTTAAATTTCGGGTGTAAGTTGCTCAAAATGTGGACGAAGAAATGACCACACTCCGAAGGGCACCATGTGAAAACGAATTTTCTGAGATAAATATAAAAAGGGCACTAAAACCAATAACATCTTCTAAAGACGAGAAGAAAAAATCAATTAGCAAGGTGTATCTATTTTACGCGAAAGGAACTACAGACAAAATCGCTAAAATCTTAAACAAACAAAATATCGACACTAACTTCAAAACAGATACAAAAATCGATAATGTACTTCGAAATCCGAAAACAAAAATAGAACTAAAATGTGAAAGAGTAGATGAAATCCCATGTCACGACTGCAGCCAATCATATATGGCAAACCAACAGAAGGATCAATGTACGAAGGAAAAAAACATAAAAATCTAAGTAAATGACTTCCTCTTCAAAATAGTCCCTCGTATATCAATACAACTTAGAAGCCCCTCTGGGGGTACAGTAAATTTTGGTTACGCTCAAGTTAAGTGTTACCTAAACATTTGTATTAACTATATGTTAAAGTTTTTGGTGTTACATAATTTTTGCCAAATATACCCGAGTATGTTACAAAGAGAGTTCGACAGCCGTTGACCACCGAATTTGGTAAAATTTTATGAGTTTGTAGTACCCACTCAAATATTTACTATAGTAAAGCCGCAGGACCCACTACACATTCATTCCCGAGAAAATGACAATAAAACAAATAAGGATCTTTTCAGCATGTATAAGTATGGTTTCTAAAGAACAGTTATTAAGCTTTCGATATAGATCATCGCTTGAGAAGGTCGACTACGCCGTTCAGAGTTTAAGGTTCGATCACTGGCAGCAATGCAACGCTTCCTTTTATTAATATTATTCAAATCTTTTAAACTGTTTCTAATTATTTATTATCAAATCTTTTATTTCCCTAAATCAGGGAATCTAAAAAATCAACTAATTTAAGGATACTATTAAATTGTTGATTAAGTTAAAATTTCTGGCGAAAGCATTACTATAATCTTCGGTACGGTATCGCTTTTTGGGGTAATACTAGTACTAAATACTTAAATTTGATATATAAAATTCAGAAAAGAATCATCAGAATACTGTATGCCAAGATATCAAGAGAAAGCTGTAGGGCATTGTTTACAAAATATAAAATACCCACCCAAACTAACTTATACATTCTAGAAGCTGCAACGCTTATTTTTAAGCAATGGCCGTACATAGATAGACCATATGATATTCATAATTATAAAACCAGAAATTCCCACAATTTATATCTAGAAAAACCTAATAGTGAATTATTTAAAAAACCTATATTATATACGGGAATGAAAATGTTTGAACCACTGCCAAACGATATGAAATTTCTACCGTCAGATACATTATTTAGGAAAAAATTAAAAAGATTACTCTATGATTATGCATTCTACAACTTGGTGGAATTATTTGAAGTATTTTAAATTACCTAACCAGACTGTACTTTTTGTTTAGTTTGTAAGATTGGTTATTTATTAATATATAGAACTATTTATTTATTGAAATGCTCTTGTATATTATTCTATATCTTTTTTCCAACAAATTAATGTACAGTTTAGTATCGAAATATAGTACCTACCTACCTACCTATACATGACAAAAAAGAATATAATAAACATGATATATTATAATAAATATACAATATTGTAATACAAATTTACAATGTACGAATATAACTGGTTTGTATCTTTCGAGGCCTTTTGGTAGCTGGTATACAAAAATTGTTCAACGATTAAGTCAGTGGTAATAATGCGCGCCCTTCGGATTAAACGTTCTCCTTCAATTAATCATAAAAGGGCATTTCTAAATTGCTTCAGTTTTAGGTTCCTAATTTAAAAAGTAACAGATTTTATAGCAAATAATTTGAACGAATTAAAAAGTAGTAAATAAAATATAACATTTTAATAATATTAATAAGGAAAAGTCACGTTGTCGTTATAGTGATCGATTTTTAATTCTCGAACGTAGTATTCAAACAACTTAAACAATGCGCTATGAAGAAAACTTTAGAACTCCTTTTCCTAAATGATCCTTATATGTATTAGGAGTATCCTCTTTCTTGGTTATCATTTTCTCGAGAATGTCTGAATAATGGATTCTGCCGCTTCTCTGTAGTAAATATTTCAGTTAATACTACATCCCATAGAACTTTACCAAAATCGGTAGTCAAAGGCTGCCGCGTTCTTCTTGTTAGTCGCTAATTGGAATAGTGGTTCCAAATTTTAATTGTTGACAGTTGAAGATGCATAAATAATGGCAGTGACTCAATTCAATGTAACTTAATAAGTCTCTTTGTGTAACTGTTGTACCTAGAATGTGAAACACAACGTGTCAAGCCATGACTAAGCAATTTTTGCAGATAGTCTCTTGCACTCCCTAGAATTCCCTGAACACCACTTGAGCAACGCCTATAACATAGGCAGTACTCGTTATGCTGCTACTTGTGCTATTATTAATAAATCCTATAAGAAAACGAATAGGTGTGAGACAAGGATCTGTGTAGCATTTCGTGTTGATAACCGAGCCACTTCCTTGGCCAACAACTAAAAATAGAAGTGCTATATAAATCTTGCATTGGCGTAATGTTATTAAACTGTGTGGCAAGGGTCTGTTTAAAACGACGAGGGTCTGTCGGATGAAGAATATGAATTATCAAAATAATAGAAGTAAATAGTGGGAGTTGTATAGGGGTGATACTCAACTTTATACTGCAATGTTGTTTTACATGAAATTTGTAGTACATGACTAGTTCCTTATAATTAACTCTTTAACGGAGCTGTCAAACAGTAACAATTTTTAGGGTATTAGCGGAAATCTGCTGTATAAACACAATTAAATCACTCTCTTTAGTACTGTCAGCGCAAGCTATAGTCTAATACTCTTCTATTTTCTCCTAATGTCAGTTTATACAATTGAACAAATAATATTTTAGTATTCTTCAATATCTATTCGAATATGCAAATAAAAGGTATAGCGAATTTTGCTATTGCTGACTTTTTCATTTGTATGAAAATGTGTCACATGACTGCATGGGTACCTAGGTGTATGAAGATATACATAATAAAGTGTAAGCTGTATTAGTAGTAATATGTAACATGAACCTTAATATATATGAATCTCGTTTAATTTAATTTTTATCACATTCTTCAGATATTTGTAAGCGACGCGACCTAACATGATTTTAGTCGTAAAATAGGTATAATTTGAAATAATAACGTTTCTGCAAATTTAAATCGATTTACCTAAATATGTTCTAAAATTTAAATGAGAAATAATTTAGCTGCTGTAAAAATATATGGAAAGCAATAGCCCTAACCACTTATTTCGGGAATTTCATTTAAAAGATTGTACCGTACATAAAATTCTTAACCTGTTTAGGAATTACATGCTTTGTAGATATTTGCTTTTATAATTTGACAGTCATATACAATCTCTTTTAGGACAAAATAACTCTAGTATATACATATAATAATAAAGTTTCAGGTAATATGAATTAACGTTACTACCTATATAATTTTCAATTAATAAAAATCCTGATTTGTGTGACAAAAGCTTTTAAATAGAGATGATATCAACTTTAACACAAAGGTTTATGAATAGGCGACAGAAAATTATATGAAAACAATTTGCAAGCTCTCGTTAAAGAATGTCCAGAACGAAATATTGATTTACAAATGAAGTGTCGTCGAGGGTAATTTGGAATACAAGCTGCTTTATGCGCTCTAACAATAAGTATTCTTCAATATAACTAATTATTACCAAATATTAATTTATGGTATTCCTAAAAATGCTGCAGTTTCTTTCTGGATTACTGTTTACTTGTTCACGACTAAATTTGTTGTCCACGATCTTGCGAAATATGCTTGTCAATGGCATTAATATACAAGCTTTCCACACATTATAAAAATAAGCTAGGTTACATATGTATAATATTGATTAATTGTGCCAAATGTCTTTGGCTCCAGATCATCTTTATCAATACTTCAAATCGTGACTATTATGTATGATGTCAATACACAGTGTAGTGATTGCAACTATACACCTAATATACTACATTTCCATGTTGCTATACCACTAAAATCGATTGTAGATCAAATCAAGCTTGATTTCATGCTTGGTATCGATATTGTTCATGTTATCGTTGAAGAGCGTTACACGGCTATTTATAATATCATATAAGTCCAGGTATAGTTTAATACAGAACGACATAATTCTTATTGGCAAAAGAGATCAAGGCATAAAATGTTTTCATCCTTTATAGCTAGATAGTTGCAAATTTAATTTAGCCTCTTCCGTTATAGCATAATCCCAAGTAATGGCACAGTTGACCAGAAACATATCTAAGAGTTTTGTCGGCAGCATACAAAAAATTTCGCAAAACTTTGCTGTACAAAGAATCCATCAAAGCAGTTTTAATCAACCCTTCAATACCTGTTCAGGCCCGTAAATTTAAATTATGTATTTCTACTTCCCTTCCTGTTTAAGAGGGGAAAGGGTTGTCTTAAAAACAAGTAACCAGTTAACCCTGTAACTTCAGAACTGACAGGTTCACAAATGCACGTTATAATATTACATTAAAGATGTTTAATAATTAGAGTTTATTAAGCTAAATAGTAACGCCCTAGTTCTCGTGAATAAAGAGATATGTGCGCGACATATGGCCCTTAGAGCCGAATGTGACAATTAATAATTAATCAACGTATCTTTGAATCTATACATACACATGTACATTGGTGCCATGGAACTCCAGGTAGTAAACAGTAATTGGAAAAAGAATTTATTCTGATCGTCACAGACGTTAATAATTTTTGAAAGTAAAAATAAATACCTAAATAATTGAAATGGAGACGTAAACA
>JAHWXV010531956.1:0-10552 GCA_024586415.1 Phrixothrix hirtus | reverse complement strand
TTGCTGACCTAATTGAATTGACAGACATAAATTACTGCAATGAGTCATTTGCGAATTACATCATCTATTTTATTACAAAGAAAACATTCTAGATGATTCTGGAATTTTCCATTTACTGTTTCTAATTTTTGTTACAGTACATTCCCATCAAACCATTAAGTATGTATATAAAAAGGCTCGATATTTCGTATTCCATTGAGGATATTACGAATGTTTTCAATATACCTCTGTATGCAACAGATTTAATCACCCAAATATATTTTACCTTTGAAAGCGTTCCAACATAAATTTGGCTATGAACTTAGTTGTAACACAATAACCATCAATTAATTTGTTAATGAAATGTTTTAAATGTATTAAAACAATTGAGTAATTAAAAGCTGCAATAAACAGACGAAAATCTACATTTTCACTTTTGATGTCAATATTAGGTTAAGACGGTGCTTCAGTTAGTTTTCATATACTATTATATGAAAACTAACTGAACTAACAGTACTTGAATTTAGGCAACCTAACAGACAGCTTTGCAAAGAATGTAAATAAAATTACTTAAAAATGATACCTACATTGGTCTTAATAATTTATAATTAATTAATAAATAAACAAACTTAATAAAGTAATCAAAAGGATCCGCGATCAACCGCCTGACTGTAGCAAGTTCAGGCATAAACACCTTAAATAATCCTCTAAAAACAGATTGTATAATATCCCATATCAACAAGCATGCTCATATAATACAAAATAAACGGGAAAAGTTACAATGTTATTAATAACTTTCAGCAAAAACCTGGCTGTAAGCAAGAAAATTATTGATTATAACTAGTACGTGAAGTAGTCCTTATTATTAGTACCTACACCATAAGCAATGTTTTACATACATAAATCTAAATGTCCACAAATCAAATAAAGAATACAAAACACAACATAATAAAGTTAAAATAGACGAATTAAATCAAATTACAGTTGTTATTATTACATAATATAGTAAGTTAAATCTTACTTATAAAACTGATATTAATGTAAATGTTCAAAAGTGCCACTATTTTCTCTTAATACTTAATTTGTACGGCAAATAAACAACTTTATAACATTGTTTCCTAGTTGTAAATCATTAATTAAAACATAAATTCTTGTCATATTTTTTCTTTCGTCATCCCTTGTATTAGGGGCGATTTGCTAAATAATATTCTCGATTGTGCCCTATAAAAGAAGTGTATCGGGACTAAGTCAACAGATACAACACGCGAATCAATAGGATCTCCATTTCCAATTCATTTTCTAGGAAAAGTGTTATCTAAGTACTCATTAATTTTAGTTGAGAAATGTGAGTCGCGCATCATCTTGCTACGACGGAAATCTAACGGGATATCATTAAGAGAAATACGGAGTTCAATAATAAGGAAATTCATGTATTCTCAGCACTTTAAACTGCGCAACACGTAGAAGTTGTCGATCAATTTTAATAGAAGTTTTAGAAAATGCTTATTTTTATAAAAGAAAGTAATGATTAAAATTTGAATAAAATTTATGTATCGATTGTTGTTTGTTTGCACGTAGTAACAATAAATAAATAAAACAATCAGTGTGTAATAACTGTCAATTTTGCGAATTGTTTGACCACTACCGCCTTCTGAATGCCAAGAGTATGTAAACGTGAAAATTATCGGAAATTAAATGGTTTTGAACGTGGCCGTATTATTGGTATGAGAGAGGCCAGATCTTCGCTTAAAGATGTTGGTGACCATGTAAATCGTGATGTTATAACGGTGGTGAGATGTTGGTTCAGATGGTTTGAAGAAGGGGTTCAATAAAGTCGCCCTGAATCTGGACGCCCCCGAGAGATTGCAGATCATGAAGAACGTCATTTAAGACTTTTGGCCACAAGAGACGGATTTTCCACAACACGGTCGATTACAATAGCCTACAGAATGTCAATGACGTCTGTTTATCGCCGGATAAAATCTTACAGAGTGCATTTGTGCCGTGCATTTCTGTATCTTCCCCTGACCCCACTTCACCGTGCCCGCAGACTATAATGGAGCAACAAAGGAGCGAGTTGGGCACAACAGTGGCATTAAACTTTATTCAGTGACGAGTCTCGATTTTGTTTGTAGGCCGACGACGGTTATAGGTGGGTCAGGTTGATGCGTGGAGAACACAAAAATTCAACATTTTTTGTGGAACTCTACAGATCCTCACACTAGGGGTGATTATATGGGGTGCAATATGTTATGGTAAAAGATCACCCTTGGTCTTCATTGACGGCAAATTAAACTCAGCCGGTTACATTATCAATATGCTGAACCGTGTTGCACTTTCATATCTTCGGAGGTTGGAAAATCCTATTTTCCAACAAGACAATGTCCGCACACATACAGCACGGGCTACAACACGCATTTTGAAAGAAGCTAAAGTTATCGTTCTCCTATGGCCTGCTCGGTCGCCTGATTTGTCACCCATTGAACATATGTGTGATGTGATCGGCAGATGGCTGAATGATTTACCGCACTCTTCACATGACTTGCACCACGTTCGACTGCGGATTCAGGAAGCTTGAAATGATATACTACAGGCCGATATTGATCACTTGATTGACAGGGTGCCACGCCGACTAAATGAGTACGCAGCAAATGGTGGCAGAATAACTCATTGTTGAAAAAACTTAATTTTTCTCTTATATTGTTTTCAAACTTTAATCGTTTTTTTATAATGATAAATTACATCGTTTGTAAAAGTTTCAATAAAATCGCTCAACTAATTCTAGGTGATGCGTTTTTTATGATAATCAATTTAGTTAGTTTGGTAATTAATATTTCTGTGTGAAGACATTAACAGATAGAATGTGCTTATAAATAAATGTTAGAATAAATAATTGAATATCTACGTGCTGAATAATAATAGTTGGGGATTGTGCAAATTAGAGAATTAAAATAAAATTTAGAGTTTTGTTACAATAGCAAGGATTATTTTAGAATAGTAGTTCGTTGTTCGTTACATTTTTGTTTCTGTTATTTGATTTTTACTTAATTATTTTATCTACTTATTCAATGTTTATTTATTTATTTCATTAATGTTACTATTTAGTTATCTAAAATTAATTCCATAAAATGAAGACTCCTAAGACATCTGAACTAGTTCCTTAAGCTATGTGCCTACCATACAATAAATTTCCTACACTACAAGTATATTCACTTTCTTTAATTATCATTGTAACCCTCCCCTTGCTCTTTAGCTCGTATCTGCAACTTAAGATTAATGATATCAACTTTTTAACTGTTTTAGACGAAGACGTTCGGTGTTACTGACTTATTACTAATTGAAATAAACATTTTTTGGGGAACGTTTTGTTTCTCTAACTTACTAGGTTCGAGATAAATTACCAAAAGATTCATTCCAAGGTCATGGATACAATTATACCTGTTGAAGAATAGATTATTACTGAATGTTGCTTCGCATAAAATAACAATGTACTTCAAGAATTGCGGCTCAGTAGCCAAACTGCCAATATTGAATTCTATGTTAATAGTCTTCTTGGGTAAAGCTATGTCAGCTCTTGCTGTTGTTTTCGCACCATTGTGTACATAAATCTTTTTATTGTCATTTTTGCATTACCTTGTATATAAATAATGAAATAAATTTTAATAGGGTAAGGATAGGTATATTTAATTACCTAACATTTAAATTTCTAAGCATAAACAAAGTTAATATATTAAATTAATTCTATCCACCTTACACAGTAGTCTATAAAATCGTTTTCTGACATTGCATTAAAATCACATCAAATATATCCATGCTAAAGGATAACATTTAGACATGGAAGTTATTCCTTTGTAAAGATTCTTTTAAATAATCAAACATTTAGTTAAAATTTCAGCTTTGTTAAACAAGCTAGCTTTGTTGGTAGATATGTTAAATCATGTCATTTTGAAGGTTAATTTTAGTCAGGGAAATAATCAAGAAAATCAAGCAAATAAGTCTTGAACGATGCAGCACTAGGATATTCACTAAAAGGTATCTGGCATGTTGTATTTTTGATACGCATGTAATCGATACCCGCAGAATTGCTAGGCGAATGTTGCCGCGTGGGGCAATTAAAAACAGAGGCCCCATGATAAAGAGAAATGAAAGGTAATCGACATCAAGTTTTAATATAGTTAGTTGTATTGATTTTTATTGATATCGGATAACCTCCGAAAGGAAAAATAAAAGTGATAAACGAAGAGCTAGTTTAATTCATTCCAGCGAAAGTGTCTTCTTTATTTTAGTAACCTTCTGAAAAATTGTAATAACCTGCCTTAGCGTGGTCACAGGGATTGTACTTCCAGAGTAATGACATTAAATAATCGACACACCCACCTTCGGTGCATGAAGGAAATTTGACTGAAAAAGAGCCCTTACCGTCCGTAAAATCTCTTTTTCAATCGCTTTGTTAGTTATTAAATCCTTTGGCGCTTTTTAACAATACCTGAGGATTGTATTCTTTCAACAGATGAAAAATTAATGTATAAGTTGAGAGAACTAATTCCCAAATTAAAACATACGAAACAAATGAACTAGAGAACATTTCATAAAAAGACTGATCATTTAATCTATTCAATTTTAATCTCATTTAGTAAATTATGATTCTTGTATAATATTTTTTAACGGAAATAATAATGTGTAAATTTTGTTATCACACCGTCTAATACATACCTCAACACAAATCGCTTTGGGTATTCAAGTTTTCTGATTTTTGTAATGTTGTCGACGTAAAAGTTCCGCCCGTTTTACTTTTAAATATAATTAATCGCACCAAAATTGAGCAGTCTCAATAGTATATCAAAACTGAGGACCTTTCTCGTCAACTAATGCCTCTTTATGTATAGATTGAGGCCATTTTAACCAAATTTTGATTTGTTTATAAAACTGCTTATTTACTTTTAAACATGCTTGCCGTGAAATGCTAATTTGAATTTATGAACGCATATAGTGCAATATTCATTTTATTCCAATAAGTTTTGTGTATGTTACCAATTTATTAACAATATACTGTGCGTCAAAAGTACTAGTGCTCGATTTAATGGTGTATTTAAAACTCATAACATCCATTTGTTTCGAGTTAAATTTAAATTATTTCAGCTTGCATTTACTTTACTTAAGGATAGTAATTTTATACAGCGTGGCCGCATTGAGGACCCATTTGTTTTCATTAATTTAAAATAGAGCACATTTTTAGATTTGGCTGGGACAACTTACACGTTGCATCTAATTAAGTAGATTCCAATAGTTCATAATTTATAATTCCTTTTTCAAATATAGGGTGCACCATATTCGGTCCCCTTTGACGACGAATATTAAACTCGGAATAGTACCATACCCTATAGGGCCTTCGCCCTCTTTGAATATTTATTGTAACTCCCTAATATACAGAAGTCAAAATAATTAGCACTTGCCGCCTAGTGTGCTTTCTTTCAGCCTCAACTATATCCCGAATCGGGATTACCGCAAGTATGTCTGCATTCGCTGTTAAGCTAGGTCTTGGACATGTTGATATACAGGATGTTTTCCGTAACCTAACCCTGTTTTGCAGTATTAGAGTAGAGAATAGTGGCGCCCACAATTCCCAATTTTAGGTAACCCTACAGTGTTCAGCCTCGAAAGTACCAACGAACCACGCCTCGCTCTACTGTAACTTTGCCGAGCTTGGGATAGCTCTTTGGCACGTTTTACTTCCCTATGCTTTTCAATGCAGTATTTTGTCTTGAAGATCTCGAAATAAAATAATAAAATTTAATAGAACCTGATTTGATGCGAATTAAAGGCGCTTCATGAAGTTTTAATTGAAAAACGTTTTTATTTTTGAAGTTAAAATTTGAAATAGTGTCTATATTTTATAATATCGGTATTTTAACTTCGAGATGGCTTAGTGATTATCAATGTAAATGTAATAAGTGTATGTGGTAAAAAACTTTATTACCAATTAAAGTACCTCCCATAAAACAGGCTATCTCATAGTTCATAATCACTGATTGACAATTAACGCCTTAGAATTTACCCTCCACTTTTCATTAATTTCATAAACTTTATTTTGAATAAAAATTTGCATTAAGAAGCATAGAGAAATAAAACGTACCGAACAACTTTAAAATCTTTACTAAAATAATATGATAAGGGTGGAAAGCGTTTGTCTCTGTAATTTTGTGGACTGACCCTTTGCTGACCTCGACAGTCCTTAAGGTTAAATCTTCGTCGGTGTGAGGATTTTGTACTACCTATTTAAAGATATCCTTTTTATGTTCTTCATAGTTTTTTGATAACGAATTACAGGCTTAATAAATTTCCCCATGTTCTCTTAAGTTTATTTTATAGTCTCTAGGTACTTACGGAGGCAACTTGCATGTCAAGCAAATATGCACTACTAAATAAAAATATTTTAGCGTTTATAAGCTACTTTATAACAATCATAAACTCTTAAATGGCATCTAATAATAAAACTAATAAAAGTTAGTCATAAATGTCATAAAACAGTAATTAATTTAATTAATATTAATATTGCCAGCTTTACACGGTCTGCGATAACATTATCATACAACAAAGTAATATTAAAGTATCATTGTTTCTACAACATTTATTATATAATGTTTGTTGCTTGAGTTATTACATATTATTCTGTTTTAAAAACATCTATCTAATGTTTTACTCATTTTTTTCCAAAACTATTGGTTTGCGGAAAAACGAAAAATTAAAATTGTTTGCTTTTTATGCGTCTATCTACCTATAACGCCGTGAAACACATTTTAAATAGGACCTTAAATATCTGAACTGCAGCTCGCTCAGCCAATACTAGACATGTTACTGTTATATATTTTTAAGTTAGAAGATCTCGTAGAGTTCTGTTTAATTTATTGTTCCTCTTCTTATGTAGTTTATTTTAAAATTAAATTAGTTAAATCGAAAGATTTAAAATTTCACGATTATACCATTTTTATATTTTTCATGTGCAGTTCTAGAATCATAGCAAGAGTTGCATACATTGTTCTTGCGCAAATTGATTGCTATTTTTTAGTTTGCAGTTATGTGGTGTTCAATTATCAATTTCAAACATTTAATAATATTTATAAGTAGCTTCTTTTTTTTAAGTATTTTATTATTAATTGAACAGAAAAACTCAAGAAAGAGTGCTGAATTATTTTTAGAAGGCGTTACATTTACCTAAATTACAATATAAAGCTGAATTCTGTGAAGCATGTATCTTACTTCTGAAAGTCGATAAAATAAATGAACCTGTTGAAGGGTAGATTTAACAAATTTTAAGTCTTAGTGTATAACTGATTAAACGTTTTAAGAAAATTTTATAATGAATGCAGCATTTTATTCGTTTTATTTGAAGAACGACTTTGTTAATTACGTTTGGTTAATTGATAACTGGTAGACGCAGATGGTTCGTTGCATTAATTAAAAAATGTAGTAGTCTGGAAGGTTTTTCTAACATTAATTATTTTTAAAAGTATGAATTTAAGATACGGTTAAACCCCATCAACAAAATTCGTTGCCACTAATCATTTGGTGCTTATAAATTTCGTTCTTGCATTATTTTACCGGTCGACTATTAATATTACTAATGTATTCAGTGCATGCACTGTCATATAATGTTAATTATGATCGTTAAAACAATCTTCAGTTATGTATGAAAACATCTGGAGTAGTTGTGATTGTGCATGTCGAGGATAAAGTATTTTAGAGCACGACCCAGAGTAATCCAGATAATCCTAATCGCATTGCCTTTACTAATTAAAGCTTGAATTAAGGAAGTCGACCACCTCAAATTAACAAGAAACTGGAGCGAACTATGCGGTTTTCCTTATTATACCTATTAAAGGAATTATCAAGGGAAATCTAACTTTATGGAGCTTTACAATAAAATATGGGCGTTGATTTTCAAATTTATGCCTTTCAGTCAATAATGTTTATGCGTTATATTGTGACATGCAGAGTTCGGGTACAATGCAGAAGATTAAATATATACAACATTCTCTTGGGAACTAGCATTGTTTTGCGAGATTGAGTACGTGATCATATTTTACAAGAGCTTTTTTTATTTTCATAAAAATATACAGACCAGTGTAGTGTACACATTAAGATAAAGGAAAATCGATAGATAATGTAATTGTTTAAACAGAAGAATAGGCAGTGCAAAGATCGTTTCTGGTATTAAAACAAAATTAAGGCAAACAATAAAAGCGCATATTTATGTTCATAAAGTTTTGTATCATAAATAATGTTACACATAAATTGTTTGTAAAGAGAAAAAACAGCATAGCTAAAAAATCCATCATGTCTGGTAAAGACAGAGTAAATTTATTATTGCAACCGAACTTTTAAAAAATTGCGTTGACTTGATAGAATGTGTCGCAAATTTAAAACACAAAGAAAATTTGAACACCTGGTCTCAAAATAAACTGCTTGATATAGGTTTGCTAATTATATTATTTTTAGTACTGTTGTCAAAATAAATCAAGTTGTACCGGACTATTTATATCTAAAACCGATTCAGGTGTATGAATAAATTACAATTTCTATTAGATTAATTTGTTATTTTTGAATTTTACTTGCACCCACATATAGCATAAAAAATAACGAACAATTTATGTATTTTTTTAACTATCCTAATTTACCAGTTTTCCCGCCATGTTTTTGCAGTAAACTACATTAGTTTCAGTCTTTGTCTATGTAATTAAAAACAAACAGAAGAAATTACAAAAGCCTGACGTTAAGTTAGTGAATAAATCCACAGCCTGTGATATATTCTAATAATACTAGGAATTTAAATGGCGCAGAATTAGTTTCTAAACAACTACATAGAATAAATTATTTATAAACACTTCAGCTAAGAGATTCGCTACTGCCCAGTATTAGATCTGCATATAAATAATGAAATCACTTAAAATAAAAAAATTAAGAACTAAATTATATGCTTATGTTATATAAAATATTTAACAGCGAAAATTCAAGCTAAATTGGCGTGTAGAGAAAATTGGAATATTATCGCAGTTTAGATTTTGAACGCAATAATCGATTTCCTAATCAAATTAGTTCATGGAAGCCTGATGACATGTCAGAATTTGACAAATATGGATGATATATATTTCTATAGCGTACGGACCGGTGTACAATATATCGTAAAATATGTTCCAGGAAAACGTCTTGTGAAATTTCCCATGATAAATAATATTTAGACATAATACGGGATGAGTACAACTTGATTTTTAAAGTAGAAATGTGAGTATTTTTCATCATAAATAATGTGTTTCGCTGTGTGCCGCTTGTAAATGAAGTACCATACAGTCGTTTATTATACTTTTTAGAAACATTTAATCGAAAATCGTTTGGATGATCCTACTTCTTCTTAATTTAAACTGGATAGTAACTAAAAAATTTAGTGAAATATGATTTATATATAGGCTTCAATCATAAATTTTGTTTACACAAATTAGATATAATTAATAAAGTGCTGTGGAAAAGTAAAAATTTTATAGGTTATAAGTTAAGTTTTAACTTTGTAAAATTATTAAAAAATATAATTTATTTATCAACTTTACAATGTATATACATATGTATTATACAACTATAACTTATAAGTATGATTATTCTATACTGCAAGTACATTCTGATCTCTAATTTGAATTCACATCTCTATTTATAATATAACAGGTGCTTAGTTATCATAGGCGAAATAATGTCTGTTATACACTTTAGGTGTCACATAACTCCTCCATCCCTAGAATTGAGTTTCCTCCGGAAGTTTCGTTTGGTTGGCTTGGGAGTTGAGAGTTTTTTCTTTTGACATAATATCTTCTTAAGAAGTAAGCTGCAATTGTTGAAAATAGTAATAAGCATATTATTGTTGTCCCGGTGCTCGGGTGATGGCCTATGAACTTTGAGCTATATATTGGTACTATAGGGTTCAAAGATATTTCTTTTCATAGAAGCGTCTTCAAATCTATTTTCATGTCTGGTATATTCGTGGAATTTAATTGTGGTTGGACTTTTACCAATAATATTGGTGTACCATAAATTGCTTCTTCTAAGTTTAACTGTTGATTCTTAAATGTTACTTTACATTTATTTTCCTTTATTAGAAATTTGCCTTTGAGTGAATTAATTTGGTTTTTATTCTCACAACTTATATAAAGTTTTTCTTCTTCTGGGAAGACCATTAAATATTAATTAATTTCGGGTACTATTTCTACATGATTATTTCCTATATTTAATATTGTATATTTACTATTTCTAAATTCTTGTGACTTTAGGATTACTTTTTCACATTTCGTATCATGTGCGGTTATTAATTGAGTGGAACATTGATATATTTTGCTTTTTTTACATATGTCAGTTAGAGATTTTATTTCATCATTTGATTTTAACAAATATTTTACATTTGGAATTATTGTTACATATTCTGACTCATGCTAGTGGGTAAAGGTAGTAAATAATATAAATCATAATCTATTCTAAAGTTAATTGGTATTGCTATAAAATAACTAATTCGAGGGTAATCTATTTTACAATTAAT
>JAHWXV010531912.1:0-11710 GCA_024586415.1 Phrixothrix hirtus | reverse complement strand
ATTATTAAAATAGAAATTAATTAATAAACCATTAATTACAAATATTGCATCATGTTGCGAAATCGAATGCATTAAACACATGTAGCCGTTATCCGTATCACTTTGATAGCATACAAAGAAAGCAAGTCTAATTGGTATTCCGAGAACAAAGAACGCGATACTAATTAGTATTCATAGAACAGAGAAGACGAATACCAAATTAGTATAAATAAAGCGATTTTACAAATCGAAAAGGAGAGTCTTCCTAGAGACTCTGTACGGTACATTGCCTAGTGCGAAGTCCGTTTAAAGCTTTCCGTCTTTGGCAAAGCTATTTTGTTAATTATTCCGATAAACCAGGTCACCGCAAGTTCCGTAGCCCGTCCTGGTACAAAACAAAATCGTTGAGCACGCTATATGCTAAGAGGCCTTAGCACCAAACCACCCACGAGACCGATACGCCGTCGTTTGCAACAACGTTGCTAGGCAGCTAGTTGTGTACGGCGTCGAATATAACCAGCGCTGTTGTGTGTTGTGTTGCACCAGCAGCGGGCACGTAACGACAGAGGCTAGACCTCTCCCGCCGATTAATTCTCGTTAGTCGTCTGTAAATGTATAGCTAGGTTGCGGTTTACAGTCTTGACGTCGAATATAACCAGCGCCGTTGTGTGTTGTGTTGCATCAGCAGCGGACACATTACGACGTCGACCAGGAATGACACCCCAGGAAAGTTAGCTTGTCGTTAGTAAACGAGTGGCTAGGTCGCGCTCTACTAACGACGCTAATCTGATAGAGAGGATCGACGCACATCGTGTAGCATCCCTAGTCGCGGGTATGCATCGATCTCTCTAATCTCCGTACTCACTACGTCAAGAACAGTGCGCAGGCACGCCCCCCCTTTTCGTGCAGGCTGAAAAGCATAAAGCAGCCTCGTGAAGTCATAAGTGCATATCAGGAACACATAAGAGTAATCGGAGCTAGGAATTTGCCGGCCGGCTGCATTGAAGCCGTGGGAGATATTCCGAGCCCCCAGGTCGAACTTGACACGATCTCCGATGTAAAGTTATAAACACGGACATTGTTTGCCAACGTATTATCTCTTGTTTATAGAATAGAATAATTTTAAGTTCATATCTATTTATTGGTAACGAATATTAATTGCTTTAATTTTGATTATAATGTGAGAATTATTTATTTATTTTATCAATAAATTAATATAACCACCTGACCTTTCAAATCCGCCGTTGACCGAATCAAACATTAAAACAAAGTTCGTTTCGAGACCGAAGTTCGAGCGACGTCATTCGGTGTAAACGACGTCCCTCATAAGAAAACCTGTTCCACGTCGTCCTAGACGTCAGAATCGTCGAAGCTGGATTATTAACTACCCAAAGAACCACCCTTCACGACTAAGAGCTACCACCGGGTAGAACGCAAGTTCTTAAATTCTCTCTATGCCGTTCAGCGAGAACTGAAACGTCACGCACGCACACGCCCACGCCCACATACACGCACATGCGCACGCGCAAACGCACGCGCACGCTCCCGCACACACCCAAGCCCGCTCCCACGCCCATGTACACGCAAATGCAAACGCACATTCACAAGCACACGCTCTCGCACACGCACTGCCACACACACACACACACACGCACGCGCACACGCACGCGCACACGCACGCGCACACGCACGCGCATACGCACGCGCACGCGCACGCGCACATACAAGCACACGCAGTCACACACGCATACGCACACGCATACGCACACGCACACGTCGATGCACATGCGCACGCACACATACACGCACTCGCACATGCACAGCACACGCACGATCTTAGGGGACCCGAAATCGTATATATCCAATAAAATGTCGACATAGAAACTTTTGGACGAAAACAATACTCTTTATACAGGTAAGAGAAATTAAAAACTTGGACAATTTACTCACATTAAATTTGACATTATTTAAAATAAAAGCCGTGGCCGAGGCAACTATGCTAAAATAGCTTTTAATTTTTTTAATATATATAAAGTAAAATGTTACACCCAACATATTATTTATTTTTGAGAAAAATTTGTTTTAACTTGAAAATAAACAATGTAATTTAAAATCCGTTAAGGTTAGTTTATTCTACTTCGAAAGTGCGCAAAAGACATCTAAATAGTTTTTTTAAATTTGAGATATAAAAGAGTTATCAATATTTTTTGAAAGGTTGCATTTAGAAAATAAAAGAATGTAGCGAATTCTAGTTTTAACCATTGAGCTTATCGCGTAAAAATAAATTAAAACTTCAAATTTTGGTCAATTTGTTCAAACAATCGCTAAAGTTATTGAAAAATTACTGTTAAAATAACGGTTAGCTATTATAATGCGTTGGTGAAATGCTAAATTCGATTTATACAACCAACACAAGGCCCATGTATTTTTTAATATAAGATTGTACTATGTTTCCATTATTTTGACTTTAGATCTTACAAAGTCGAAGTAATGAACTGAGTTATCCTAGTAATGTAGGGACGCTAGGTTTCATTTAATGAATAAGTTTATCTAGAAAAGCATTTCATAGAAATTACTTTTCGGTTGTCTAAATGCACATATAAAACACATATCAAAGCATTAATTTGTTAAACACTGAGATTCCTATTTCTTGGACTCCTTTCATGCTATATATTTAATCGGATTAGTGAAAACCACTAGAAACCAGTAAGTTGTTCAGTTTTATAAGAGAATTGCATCCGAATTATCTGTCATGGTAAACCTAAACATTAGAAATAAGGTTTTTATTTAACATTTTTATTGAATACAATGGCGGGATGCGCAAAATTACACTAAGCGAGTGCTACCGTGTAATAAAATTTCTAGTTGGTACTTGGATTAAGCTTGATATAATCTGTACTTCAAATTTGTTCATCTGAAATAATGCTTTTTACTGAAAACGTTGTTGTTCCTAAATGTATTATCGTTAATAATGTTTATGCTTGGTTATGCATTCTATTCGTCGCCGTTTTCTGTAAACATCAACTGCATATTAAATCAAATGACATGCGTGGTCACATTGCCTTCAAAGCGATGCACATACATTTTACAGTTTATTTACATGTCTGTAAAGATGAAATTGTTCGGTAGCGTCATCTTATTTCTGGCAAAAGATTAATAATAGTTTGTAATTCATTCTGAATTAAAATACTTTTATGTTTATAATCAGATGAGATTATTTGAGGCTTGAATAATTTTAAAAATATGCATTAGTGCCTAGCATTTAAAATTAGCAAATCCGCTAAGATTAAAATTATGTATTTATCAATTTTTAGAAAATGCAGGTACAGTATTAATAATATATTTTGTAAATTAGGCGTATGTAAACGCTTTAACGATGAAATATGACTGATGATTATTATGAGAATAATGAATCGGCTCTAGTCTAAACAAACTAACTACTTCATAACTGCCGCAATAGAGCTATAGATTGCCTAGTGCTTCAACAGAGTTAAAATAGATTTTTATTCTGGATAAGACGATAAACCGGTCTAAAGGTAATTTTATTAATCCAGCTTATAAAAAGTTTTCTCTGTTATTCTATGTAAAACAATCAAGATGTACAATGAGTCCTGTTTTAAATTGTAAAACACAATCTGTTATAAACCTTTCTTGTAATCAACTACTAGTAAGTTTAATAGTTTATGTTGTTTCATATTTCAAAGCTACGTCCAATAAAATTAGCTTTGATATAAAATGTTCAATAAATAAAACATTTAATTTGTAACGGGGCGATGGTTTATAAATATTTATACAACTAAAGATCAAGCAAAACATAAATTCAAAAATTATAGGTATCATACTTATTAACCTAATGCCTAATTAATTCAGTATTCGAAATTGAAACATTTTTTGAAGATATATCTAAACACAGGAACTGTATATAATAAACTACCGGGTGGCAAAAAGTCTGGAATATTGCAAATAACTCAAAAACAGTTTTATTAATTTTTACGAATATTTGTTGGTCGATACAGTAAAAAAATTCTAAATCTAGGGGAAGAACTTTCGTTCACGTAGTTATACAGGGTAAGTAACAAGTATGGTCAACTCTTTATTTTTAAATGGAACACCATGTATATTTTTATGGATGTTGATAGATCTCTTTAGGACAAATTCAACAAAATACGTTTTATTATGTCTATCCGTCGAAATTACAGATTTATTGCAAATTAGTGTTTTTATTTAAAAATTTACTTTACCATGGTAATCTAATGATATTAAAAAAAACAAATCAGATCATTTTAAGAACGTTAATTGTACCAGTATTTTTTCTTGGAAGCATTTTTAAAAAGTTTTGACGATAAAATGGTAGCTTTAAGCGAAAAAGGAAAAAATTCAGATTTTGATTATATAGTAGTAATACAGGATAAGTAACAAGTATGGTCAACTTTTCATTTTTAAATTGAACACCATGTATATTTTTATGGATGTTGATAGATCTCTTTAACACAAATTCAACAAAATACGCTTTATTATGTCTAATCGCCGAAATTACAGATTTATTGCAAATTAGTGTTTTTATTTAAAAATTTACTTAGCCATGGTAATCTAATGATATTAAAAAAACAAATCAGATTATTTTAAGAACGTCAATTGTACCAGTATTTTCTCTTGGAAGCATTTTTAAAAAGTTTTGACGATAAAATGGTAGCTTTAAGCGAAAAAGAAAAAAATTCAGATTTTGATTATATAGTAGTTATACAGGGTAAGTAACAAATGGAACACCTTGTATATTTTTATGGATGTTGATAAATCTCTTTAGGACAAATTCAACGATATACGCTTTATGTCTGGTCGCGTGACCTGGCCAGCCACTCAATCCCACACCTACGACCTATGCATTGTTCGGGAATGTTTGGTTTAAATATTATCGAACCTGGAAACCGGAATGTGGTGGGGCACCACCTTGTTGAAACCAAACACTTCCCCTGTCAGCATAAAGAGCTTCCAAATTAGGCAAAACATGTTTCTCAAGCAAATTTAAATAAATTTCTGTTGTAAGATTTCAATCTATAAAAAAGGGACCAATCATATTCTGGACAGTAGTGTCTGCCCAAAAATTCACTTTTTGAGGCCTTTGAGGGTGAGCTTCTTCCATCCGTCGTGGATTAACTGCAGAACGAAACCTACAATTAAGTCTGTTGACAAAATCATGCAACGTAAAAATGGCTTCGTTCGAAAACAGGATATTATTGTTGGCAAAATCCGGATTAACATTACAAGTCTCCATAAGACGTTCGCAAAATTCTGATCTTCGATCGAAGTCGTCTTTCGAAAGTTCTTGCACTAAATGGACTATATAAGGACGAATTTTCTCACTTTCAAATACATTTTTCACTGACTGATGGTAGATATCGTGGTTTGACTCTAACTGTCCAGACGATTGCTTGGGATTTTCCTGCACATCAATTAAAATATCTAGGACTTTATCACCGCCATTGCTATCTTTGGTCGTCCAGATTTTGGTCGGTCTTTAACAATACCGTTTGGTTAGACTTTTCCAGCACCTTGCCTACGCAAGACTGAGTTATTTCCAGGTCGATTTCGATAAATTTGATTAAATAAATTGCATAACCCCTCTTGCGTTCTTTTACGATCACCATCAAAATCTGAATTTTTTTTCACTTGAAGCTACCATTTTATTCCTAAAACTTTTTAAAAATGCTTCCAAGAAAAAATACTGGTACAATTGACGTTCTTAAAATAATCTGGTTTGTTTTTTTAATGTTATTAGATAACTATGGCCAAGTAGATTTTTAAATAAAAACATTAATTTGCAATAAATTTGTAATTTCGACGAATAGACATAATAAACCGTATATCGATGAATTTGTCCTAAAGAGATCTATCTGCATCTATTAAATATGCAAAAGTGGTCCATTTAAAAATAAAAAGTTGACATTACTTGTTACTTACCCTGTATAACTACGTGAACGAAAGTTCTTCCCCTGAATTTAGAATTTTTTACTGTATCGATCAGCGAATATTCGTAAAAATTAATAAAACCGTTTTTGAGTTATTTGCAATATTCCAGATTTTTTTGCCACCCGGTTTACTAGAAAGTAAAATTTAAATTAATTTAAGTACTATACAAAGGTTTATCCATATTTTTTTAAAATCAAAAGCATCCATTCTCCATATGAAAGGCGCTTTGAATAATAATGAATAAAAATTTAGATGTTACATTTCTTCTGATCTTTGTTAGTTGAGTTTTTTATGCTTACTAGTTGGAAATGTGTTGGTCCCATTCTCAGAACAACATTTTTAATAAAACAGGTAAATAAATTTAAAAAATTTTAAAATTTAGTAGTGGCGTAGTATATCTTATTTTAATATATCGACTCTTAATTTTAATTGAAAACATTGTCCTAGGAATGAGAACGTATTGTCCACGAAACCAGTAGCCATCAGGAAAGTCTCTTAACAAATAGATCGGCAACGTGATCTCAATTTTTAGTCATCGTTCAAAATCACATATCTTTTATAGAATGACGCTATAAAAGTTACTGTAGGATATGTTTCGCTTAACTAAAATTCCTTATTTATATGAAAAATGAAAACGTTATTAAGAATTATATAAACAAGCTATAGAACTGCAAAAATATTTTTAATTTTAGTCCTAAATGTAGAATTAGAAATAGATGTTTTCAATCTGAGTCTCAAATGTGAATTCTAATGTTTTAAAAAAAGTTTGTACAATCATCAAATGTACTATTCAAGTTAATTATTAATCGCACTTATGTTACAAGTAAAAGATTTAGAATATAACTTAAAATAATAAAACAACTATATCATAGTGTTAAATATTGAGAAAATGTTCGGCAACATCATTTGTTTAAAGAAATAATATGTTTGGATACAAATATTAAAGAATTTTCCATAAAGGGCGTGGAATTTGAAAAAATTTAATAAATAAGTCAATTTTTTATGGAAATGACCATATTTTATATGTTTATAATCAGTAACAGCTCCCATTTATGTATGAAACAATTTCGAGCATATGTCCATCTGTACTGCACCTGAATACACTAATGTACTGCTCAAAATTACTCATAACCCTCCAATCATGCCTATGATTCCACCCTGCAGTTCTGAAATTATGCATGGTTTGTTGATGTACATCTATGATCTAATAAGGTCGATAAGAAGAAATCGTAGTGTGTAAGATCGCATGACCTTTCAGGTCATTCTTGTTCAGCGTGCAAAGAGATCACTCGTTTGCTGAAGTTGTTACGTTATAAATTAGCTTAGCAGATTATTTTGTACATATTCCTGTCTAGCTGAAATTCTTCTTTCATAACTTAAACTTCTTATTTAGCACTCGCATAGTGCGTTAATTTAATATTTAAATTCGTTTAGTTTAAATAATTTGTGTGTTGCCTACCTTTACTCGCGTTTTGCCTGTACGTAACGTGATATGGTCGTGTATCTTGTACGCCGCGGTTCATTGTTTGAAGGCCTCTCGTGCTGAGAACATCTACCTGTTAGCAACGCTTGCTTGTCTTGTGCAAATATTGTGTTGTGTGCTGTAGGTGAATACTCATCACAAGATGAGTAGTTTCAGCAAAAATCAATTTATTGTGACGTAGGTCAGGAAAGATTCCTATTATCTTCCAAAGATCGCTTCCTAACATAAGCGGATAGTCTACCGTCGGGAGTACTAACACATCGATAACTTTAGTGACTTTTTTATGGTCACTGGTAAAGATAACATACCCACGACATTAACTACTTCATCATTTGCGATAGTACAATGAGAAAATGGAGGTTTATTCATATGGATATTAAATCGACTCAAAACTTATAAACCAGGACAACCTAAAATTGTACGGGTAGCGACCGAATCGAAATGCGTAAGTAAGGTCGTTCACCGTTATTTGAACTTGACAAAATAAAACCTAAGCGGAACCGTGAATAATCATTCAATTCTAAATATGTTAGAAAGTTTCTGATAATAAAATTGTTGTTAGTAGATCCTAAGTAATGACTAAAAAGGCTGAAAATTTGTTGATGAGTCGTAAACGTTTTTTGAATCTGATTGTATGTCTGCATTTATAAAAATGCATAGTAAACGACTTTATATTTTAGTGAAATATCGCAAGAAAATTTTAGTTAATTCTCCAGCAATTGAAAATTGAAACAATAAATGTTTGTTTTCTTTTTAACTTTCCTTCTCTAAGTTATTAGTCATTACATTATTTAGATGAGCTTTTTAATCTCTGCTGAGTTGATGTGGTTCGTCAGATTGATTTAGATTGCCGTGTGGCAAGACCATTTCACGACAAGTTCCTGGCCATTCCCAGGATTGGTTTTGATGGATGTAGCAGCTGTCTCTCTTTCATCTTCACTATTCTCTCTACCGTTCTACCAATGAGGTTTTGCAATTCCAGGTGTTTTCGCAATTCTACGTTTCTGACGTACAATTGAGCACCAAAAATCATCCTCAAAAATTTATTGTACGTAGCAGAAACTGTTTTCAGAGCTGCTGTCGAGCCCTCAACGCATTCTTACTCTCCGTAAGTTAAGCATGGAAGGGGCATAGTTTTTAGCAATTTAATATTTTGTTCCAAAAGGAGCTGACATTGTGGATCTAGGACCGGGTCAGTTTTGTTGCCATCACTTTGACGTATATTACTCTTTTAGCAGTAAGGGCCTTCCAGTTCAGTTCTCTATCGAATAACAGTCTTACATAAATTGCTTTTGTCTTGATTTTCACTTTATTTTTGTTGATAAGGAGTTTTTTGATTTTACCTGCTTTTGCCGAGAATCGTACGAGTTCGGTCTTTTCATTATTTAGAGAAAATTTACAGTGCTCAGCGAAGGTACACACAAGTTTGAGGTATTGGCTTATGTTGCATATTTTGTGACAGCAACGTCCCTGCCTACTACTACGATAGCGAACTGCGAACTGCAGCATTTCAGCGTTTTATAAGTTGGGAAGGTGCTGACCCTTCTGATATGCCCTCTGAGGCCCTGATCTTAGAAGAAAGCGTTTTCCAAAGTTAAATTCGGAAACACGTATGAGTGAGGAATGATACAGTAATTTTAGTGATAGCCAACGAAATATTCATAGGATACATTTTGTACATCGAGGTATATCTCCATACTTTATTATATGCCTTCTCAATACCATACTAAATTTTTTAGAATTGGTCCTCGAAATCATTGCCTTTAATTTCGCCGGATTCTGTACCGTAGAAAGCTTGGTTCTAACTTGCACATCTTCCAAAAAAGATTGAAGTCTTTTATTTATGACTTTTTCCGATAGTATTAGACAAGCAATTTAGTAAACTAATAAGTTTTCTATTTTTAGATTTCGAAGGGTCTTTACCTTTCTTTTGCAAGGTAGCTATGTATGCCGTTTTTTAGTGTAAAGTATACCATTTCCAAAGTCTTGTTTAGGATTTTGAATATTTCTTCCTGCAGCTTTTGGGAAAGAACTTTTAACGACCTGGCCGGAATGCCGCCTTTTCCCGGATACTTGGTGAGTTACCTTTAGTTATGTTCCTTACGATGCTAGTGGTATGATCAATTTTCGCAACTAAGTTTTTATTAGACCGAAACTCGTTGGAGCAGTGTTCTTCAATACAGTCAGATAAAGCTTCGGTTAATCGTCAAAATTTATATTGCCCTTAAGCAGGAAAGGAGAATTCGAGATTTTATCCTTTTTACGGCGTTGATTGCCTGGTTTGGTAGTGTGAGAAATTAAAATAAATTACTATATTTCGCTGTAAAGTTACGCAAGGTTTTAGAGTTGTAGGTAATAAAACCGTTTCTAGACTTTATTATTGTTAATAAACCTGAGGGATAAACCCCTTTCATTCGGACAGTGCATTTTTACTGTACCGCTAAATTCTTACCTGGAAGTAATCTGTTAATACTTCTTTTTCAATATTTACTTTTTTAAATTTGTGGGTCACACCAAAAATTTTATTTACCTGATAAGTAACAAATCGTAGTTCAATACATTTATTAAATTTCAATTTTAAAGCAAACATAAAAAATTGTAATTAAAATTCTTACAACTATAAAATATAAAATAAATTTACTACAGATACAGTTATTTATACAAATACAATGACCTGTTAGGATAAATCCTTTATTTTTCCCAAAAATAAGTCGTTGTGTGACTTGCTAAGGGGAACTAAACTACAGGTATAAAGGTTTAGTTAAATTTAAATTTTGCAATATCCTAACCTGAAATCAAATGGTGTTAAAATTTGTTAAAACTACGTTTAAAAAATTTATTAGTTTTTCCAACTTCAAAATTTTCATCTATGTAGTAGGATTTGATGTTTCTGTTATCATTCTATTGGTTGATAATATCTTCTTTCTGTTTATTTCATTTTAAAATAGAATTGGATTTATGATTTATTTCCATACCAATTAATGCTCTGGATACGAGTAGTAGCTCTTCAAGTTTTACTTCTTATGATATACGCGATTTTCATTAAACTCTCGTTTTATAAAATTAAATTGACTTTTATAAGCTTCTTGATAGTGCTTTCGTAACACGTTAGTTTTGTTGCCGGTTATCAATCAGAGGTATTATATCTTTCGAAAGTAATTTACATATTTACCATCAAAATAATCTGCTTGCTAAGCTGTCACTGGTTGCTTAATGCATCACGACGTGTTCGACGTAAGTAAGATGATTTTTCTTGTAACGTTCTGCTTTTATAACTTTTTTAATTTCACTTTCTACTGTTGCATTGACCAATCAAAGGATCTAAAATTTTAAACTACTGATTGCGTCCAATGTTGGAAAACCGTTGGATTTCCGCTAGATTTTTGCGTCTGTTTCATAACCTTCTCAAATTTTACAGCTTAAGTTAGTGAAGTATATGACACCATAATTTCGGAAGATTCCTTCCTCTATGGGTTTACTGCTTCAAGACCTTTTCCGTATTGAAGATACAATTTGAATTTGTCCCTTCGATTTGTAGTTTATTTTACACTATGGATTATATATCCAAACCCAAATATTTATTTTACATTCTGTGAACTTCGTTTTTAACTTAGAAATACTATTAGATAATTTTTACTTAAAGTAACGTGTTAGAAATTTGAAATCAGCGATAGCTTATTTCAATTTTCTAGCGTGAGAGCTGAGTAATTTTTTGAATGTTAATTACGAGTATCTAACAAAGGGCTTTAAGTAATAGCCATAATTTGGAATTTTTGTTTTCGCCGGCATTTTGAATTATGTTGTCCCAAACTCGGATTTTCTTACCGTCCACCATTCCGGATACTTCGTTTTATAAGTTTAAATAGCGATATTTGCCAATGGGGTGTCTCGAATTTTCCCATTTCGTCTTCGCCTTGTTTTTTACATTAAGCAGCGCCTTCTCAATATAACTATTTGCCATGGTTCCGCTGATCGCTGTTTGGTATTTTTCCAGCGTACTTTTTATTATTGACTAAGTAAATCTGAATGCTGATGTTTCAATGTCTTCCTCAGATTCTAGTTTTTCCGTCAGTTAAACCCTGACATCAAGTACGAGTACCTCTGCTAATTTGTTTCGATCATTTGCGGCGGTTATATACGAGTTCGTGTGGGACTCAATTTTGACTACCATCGGAAGTGACCTGAGGGCAACTTGTGGACGGTGTGGCATTGACAAATTTTTTAATATTAACTGTAACGAAGAAATAGATATCTCCTTTCTATAGGGGGGGGGGGGGGGGG
>JAHWXV010531887.1:0-11287 GCA_024586415.1 Phrixothrix hirtus | reverse complement strand
AAAAATATATATATATATATATATATATATATATATATATATATATATATATATATATGTGTGTGTGTATATAATGAATTGCCACAAAATATACGCGATTCGGAATCGCTAAACGTATTTAAGAAAAGGATAAGGCAATATAAATTTAAATAAAATATAAACGTATCAGTTAATAAAATTTATAAAGTGTATATGTATTAGTTAAGCCACTAATTAAACAATATTGATAAAGCTTTCAAATTATATATGACTTTATTGTTAAAAATTTTTTCCGTTATTGTAATCTATTTGTAACTGTTATTTATTATACACTAATTTGTAAAGTAATTTAATGTGTAATAGTATTGCTAAATAAACAGTATTATTACTATTATTATTAAATTTTGGCACTCAAATCTTAAATTTTCGATTTTATATTTTTTATCTCAAGATCAATCAGATTTTTAAAAAATAAAAGGACTAATAATATTCAAATAATTTAGTAACTATCGATAGCAATTCTCATAAACATTGGCCCAAAAATGATAGAGATATAAGAATTTTCCTATTTTACTACCGTAAAACAGCTTTATAGGACACAAATTGTTACAGTCATTTGTGAACTAACATACATTTTTCCACTAAATCTAAGAAATATGTATTTATAGCACCGTTTCCCATCACAATAAAGTTACTCGTTACTATATCAGATACCTAGTAACAACCAATCAGGTACTACGTTAATTTTTTTTAAATTGAGGGCTTTTACTCATTATCAAAATAATTGTTGATCCTTGGGAATTTATTGAAAAATTAAATAGCGCGTAACGGCACGGTAGTAAATACTATGACACATTTGTTATTTTTCTTTACAACATTAAGATTTCAAGGTGCATTTGAATAAGTATGTATTTAGTTCTAGGGCTTTATAAAAATTAACGCGTTTTTTATCACAATTAACAACGTAAAACAAAATTTTTGTCACATTTTAGCAACTGGCAACTGCATTTTTACAGTTTACAAAATATCATGAAATTTTAAACATGTATTTCAAATGTTTTACATGAATTTCATTACATATGTGTTGTCAGTTTTTATATAAATTTAGATGTAACAATTTAAGTCTATATTGCAAGTCAAAACACAAAGCGCTGTAACGTGAACATTTAAATACGTAATACATATATTTACAATTTAATATGCCTCTTAAAGTGCAATAAAAATTCACTCATTGTTTGTGCTTTAGTAATTTAGTTAATAATTTAACTGCATAGAATCTTTTCTCAAACAACGAAATAATATTATCTGTATCTATATTTGATTATAATTCAATGTTCAACTATCGTACAAATAGTGCATCTCGGTGAGCTAATTGATCAGTCAATCAAAGCCAAATTTTATTGCTAACCTAATTTACAAACACTTTTACCGCACGTAATATGCCTAGCTGTTCTAACATGCTTCATATAAATATGTCTCTGCTTGAAATTTCGTTATTTTATGAGCGAAGAAGTTCAAAATATTGACCTTATACCCATAAGTAATTTCGTCTCATTACTTCATTTACACAAATATCATATTTATTACGTTTTGGTTAGGATGTTGAGATTTATCATTAAATTTCAATTTCTTCGTATTCATGTATTTGTTATCATGGAGCCGCCATTTATGACTGTTTAATTTGTGTTAAATTGTTTATTATATTTAAGTCAAGTGATAATGTAGGGCAAAAAGGAGATAAACTGAATTTTCTCATTATTAATGTAATTAATTTTAGAATTATTTTATTATATACATACTAGCAAGTGTATTCAATTTATTCTAAGATTGCTGTGTGCATATGCAGAGTTGTTTACGTTCTTTATAGAATGTAAATTATTATCTTATGTGACCAAATAACCATTTTATCACTTTTAGCAATTTAATTTTTAATTACTAATTAACTATATCAGTCAAATTCGTCATAGCCTTACCATCTCTGCAAGAACGGCACTCCTAATTAATTTCATTGCCACGTTACCTTTGATTTATTTTAAATGTTAGGCGGATCTATTGTCAAAACTTAATTTTAATGTTTTATTCACTTCGGAGGTTATTTTGGCTACTAAATAACAATGCTTGGTCTATCTTATTTTCATTAAGGGCTTTGTTAAATTACTGTATCGTTTTCATTTTATTTGTCACTTAGGCAGTTATACAAGATTAATTTCATATAATACCCTTACTTGCTGTTACACAAAAAGTGCACACATCTACGAAAGGTTGTTATTTCCTGGTGAACCCAAGTAGTTTTGCTAGCTCTGGTGATGAGGTAAGAAATTCGGGAATGATGAGTGAGTATAAAAAAAGTTGAGCGCCAACACGTCGTTTAAACAGATGACTCCTTATTAGCTTGGCATGTAAAACTGACGTTCTGGAAATTTGTGACCAGGTAATATTCAAAATAAATTAAATAAACATATAAACCTCGGAAGAAAAAAACTTTATAACAAATAAATAAATGAATTTTGACAAAGTTCATTGAATAACGCATTGTTTCAGAAATGATGCAATAATGTACATAAAATTCAAAATTTAAGAAACTAATCAATTCAATAACAACTTGAAATTTTCAATATACGAATTTTACAATAAATATTCCACTATATAAACTGTACGTTGTAAACAAAAGATAGACACAAAATACTTACAAAATGCTTTGATGTGTCCCTTCTCATTTTGTACAAAAGAAATCGGGCACAATGATAAGTAATTTACCTAAAACAGATTTAATTATGCACAGGTACGTTTATATTTAAATACGCAAATGTTTTATAACTGTAAAACTTCATTCACGGTAAACGTAATTTTTCTAAGGCGAATCCATTTAATTCGTGAAGATTTCAGCATCTCTAGCAGTAACAGCAACGATATTAGCCTCTGGATACAATTGCTACTCTGAAGACGTTCAAGATACCTCATGGCATGTAAGCTGACGGAAATGCAGATTTCCTCACCGTAAATAAAAATATTATCGCCGTCCCTGGATTGCCTATCAGGTGTGCAGAATTTATTAATTATAGTTGACGAAAACATCGAAATAATTATAGCTGAATTTTCAAAACATATAATTAGAAAATTTACCATATGCGGTCAAGATAAAACATTATTAAATTGTTCCAAAAATTTGCATATTCCAAAATATGTTTATTGATAATTAAATTAAATCGGATATTGCCTTAAACAAGGGTAACTGCATATTCGTGCGTTGAGCACGAGAAAGCTTGTGAGAATCTAGGCATAAACTAGATATCCTATCAAAAATAATCTTTAATTCGTGCGTGGCACTAACACAAAAAACATTTCGGCGGAAACTTTACCCCGCATACTTGCAACAGAATCGCTGCTTAATCGCTCAAGAAAACAAAATAATTAAACTATAAATTGCAATTAATTCTTTGCGAACGAAAACAGGAAACCGCCTCTGCATGGCGGCTCCGCTAAAAAGCCTCGAACGCACCTCACGGTTGTCCCTTATCGTACACGCGTCCAGTATAAATACTTTAAAAATCAACTATTCCATACAACATTATAGAATAGTATATGCGAACTAAAAACATATATTTAAAAATTTAGCAACCACTAACTTTTGTAAATTATTTTAAAATTTTAAATTGACGTTAATTAATTCAAAATGGTTACTGCACCACTGCAAAATTAACGCAATATTGCAGTAATAAATTTAAATCTCTTGTATATGATTAATAAATTTATTATAAGAAATTAGTGTTGCGATTATGATCCCTTTCTGGGTTATTCTCTTTGTAAACCTTTTACTGTATTTTTATATTTACAGGTATGATACGTTCGAACTCTTCGTAGAGTTTTTATTAGTTGTCAGCAGATTACTTCTATTCATAAAGGATGGTAAGAGCTACTTTGATCTTATTTGGTGGTAGCATTTGTGGGCGATAACTATCTGTTTATAGACAATTAACCTGTTTCATTGAAAAAGTTAGCATTCAACTAAGTTAATCACCATCTGTTAGTTGTTGTGTTCGTTTTATATATTACTGATTATTATGTTAAATTATAATTTGTTGTTACTTTGAATATATTAATTATTGTTTACAAGTACATTTTATTTATTGTTTGACTGTAAGAGTACCCGATCTGGAATTTAAAGTACCAACCACACATTTTTCCATCTATTAATTGTAATTGTTGTTGGCTTCCGCAGACTCCCGGTAGTTGTTAATTGCTATTCGAATCAGGAGCCATCTGAGACTCTCCTTCATTTAAAGGTAATTCGAGGTCACGTTTTTCAAGCTATACTTGATTTCAGCAATAATATTAATAGTTTACATCATCCATATAACTTCATCACTTCACAAGATGTAATTTACTGTTACATGTTTTAAAATCGTTACATTTATATTTCATCCCTTGTAACTGCGTTTCTTTGGTTCATCTAGCTGTTTTGGTGAGGCATTGTTCTTTATATATGCATAAAATCTTAGTCAATAATTTACCACTACGCTTAGGAATGATATTCCAATGGCTAATTAACGGTGCATCTTTTTTTTTAATTATTGAGCCTCTACCTTGGGTGCTAACAGAGCTTTCTTCTTCCTTTTATTAAACAAAATGTATGTGTTGAAATATTAAATTGAATTCGGCTTGTAAATAGAATGTAATGAACGATTTTTTTTGTAAACGTAAAATTCATTATTCGTCTATATCTTTCTTGAAATTGAGAACGAATGTTAGTCTATTCCTTACATCTTTTTATCCTTAATAAATTAATGGAGTTGTAAATTAAAACAACTTATTTTAGTTTAGTAATCTGTTTACTTTAGTTAAAAAAATCCCAACGTACGTATATTCGCTTTGGGATTCTATATAAATTTGCCACGTACTAGGGGATTTTTGAGTATAGAAGGTCTGCATGAGTATTAAAAATATAATTTTAATTTAGTCCTTCAATAGCTTTAAAGTAAATTGTATCGAATAACTTCACAGAAAGAATACGAATTAAAAAGTCCTTAAATATGTCGAAATATTTATAACTCAGGTGAAACGAGTACTAACCTACATTTGACCTTTGTTCAAATTCACAACCCCATTAATTTATTAAGAGTTAAAGGCAATAATAAATAAACTAAGATACATCTAATTTTATTGTATATAGATTCATTTTTATAGAGTATGTCATGAGATTATATAATATTGAGCGAAACATATGTACCCTTAATTTGAAAGACGCTTCAAATATTTAACTACTGTTTTACCTACGATCTTAATCAAGCCTCGTCCCGCTAGAAGTTGATTGTTACAACAGAAGGTATCAATACATCTTATTTGTTTAGTTACTACGGCCTAACCCCTGTGTATGGGGATCTTCTCGGGAGGCTATAGTGTTCAGCGAGTTTTAGCTCATCATGTAAACACAGAAGAGCAAGTGGCATTCATTTTCTTTACTCTGATATAAAATGTACCCGATGCATCGGGTGAGACCCATTTAACTTTTGAATTTATTTTTAATTTCTTCCCAACACTTTTTCATGTTAGCTTTCTCAATTTTGCCTCTTATTTGCCATGTTTTGACATCAAGACGATAGCTAATATGAATCAAGCCTTTAAAACAACGAATCCAGGCATGTAATATAGATAAACCAAAACTCATTTTATTTTTATCGCTAACAAACTCCTTATTAGCGTCATTCATGTGTTTTGGGGTTGCTTCGCTAATGTAACATTCTTGTGATGACGAAGTTGCGGTCAGAGCATTACATTCCTTTCCATTAACCATAGTTAAAGGTAATTCGTGCTTGACAGCTATCTGAATACCACCCATGTTACAAATTGTCGGTAACAATTGATTTGCTTCTTCTAAAACTTTGTTTGTTTCTGCTAAAGTAAAATCTGTAGTTTCTTTTGAATATATAAGCTTCATTTGGATGCAATACATAGTAGAAAATGGCCTAGGATTCTTTTAAACAATTTTATGACTTTTATAGTGTACCTGCAGAGGAACGAATGAAAATACAAACAAAAATTCATCATTATCATCGATATTGGTGAATTTTTGTTTGTATGTGCTGTGGTCGATATTTCCATCACATCCTCATTTGCTAACAAGTGTGAATGACACACTGGGTAACAAATTGCTAATAACATCTTTTTGTATAGTAACAAGACGTTGAGCTATTTTATTTAAAATGCCTTGCAATATAATTTCCGCGCGCGTTTCTGTTACAACAATTTGTTCGTTAGGAGGACAACAAACTAATTTAGCTTTTCTTACGCTATAATATGAAGGAAATACTCGATGACCCGCTTTCATGCTCCACTTTTGAGTCTGTTTGTATGAATAACTGGTTGATTTCGAGTTCACATAATAAGCTAAAACTTCATCGCTTGTCAAGCACCGGCTATTACTTTTAATATTTATAACCCGTTTTAGTAAACTACACTTTTCAGAATACTTAGAAGCTTCCATAGTTATTCTTGCTACATCTCGTTGACGAGACATTCGAGTCGATATTGTAGCAGTGACTACCAATTCATTGGCAGTGCGAGTCTATATTAATTCTTCTACTCGTCTTCCCTTAGTTTTAAAGCTTGACTCACCAAATTCCTTTCTAGGTTTACCAAGACCTTTAATATCTTCTGAGGATCCAAGGTGAATATGGCTGGTACTGCCAAACTTTAAAATGTATGTTTTCTCCCTCTAACCAAGTAGAATTGTTTACAGGGAAACGTTCCTCGTTTTTTGCGCAATTATTCCATTTTTCGAAAAATTTTGCGCAATATTTGGTGAATATAAGTTTTTTATACTGAAGCGTTAGTCACATTGAATAAGTTAAATTTCAAGGACATAGACTTAAAAAGATAGGCATTTCTGTCGCTCTTCTTGTGTTTCAACCACTCTTCGAAAAACTCCGTTTTCAAAATCGAAATAAACTGACGTAAAAAATAATAGTTGTACTGGATTGTGCCATATAATCAATATGTCAATTTAAAGCAGAAAAGTGAAGCTATCATCTATAAAAAACTTAGGTTGGGTACACTTGAGTATATGTAATTTATAGACTACAAAAGTTATGAATTGAAACAATTATTACAATTACTGTCGTATCATCGCAATTTTTTAAATAATTCTTAGAAATTTGAAAGCAGGGATATTGCTTACCGCTTTTGCTATGAATTCCTTAGTAATGAGCTAATGACTTTTGTCCAGCTATTTTACTCTCATCGAACCACTGTGCGATGGTCCGAATATCGTAATATGAATTTGTTGATCCGAATCACTCAGATACTAGTGATTTAGCTGGGGTCTTCATTCATTTTTTTGTTAATGCAGACAGTCATATATGTCCTATTATTAATTCTAGCGTGATAACTGTTCAAGTTTTTTTTAACTTCAATAACTATTATGGTGTTAGTAATCAAATACCCAATTATTTTAATGATTTCTGATAGAATATAGTCGTAAACTAGTTCATATCCTTTATTAATAAACTGACTGACAAATTATATTTACAACACAAATATACCTGATAATGTTAATAGTTCACAAAAAATTTTATCGGATACACATATAAACCTTCTATTAAGAAGACCAACGGATTGATAAATCGTAAAATTTATAATTCCCTAAAACTGAAATGTATTGATCAAAATTGCAATTATCGTTTATTTGTTTCTAATATTTCGCGATGTAAATGAAATATGTTTTATTAATAAGTAAACCCTAGAATTATGTATACGTAAATCTAAAATATCATGTTCTTATATCTATTGGTGAAACTGTAATATAATAACTATTTCGTAATCTAAACTAATGCATCGTTCTTGTGTACTCAAGTTATTTTCGATAATTATTTAGCAGACTACTATATTTAAAGAAAAATAGCTCGAAATTGAAAAGTGACTTTATAAAAATTACATTACGGTCTTGAGACTAGCTATAAAGGTCAATAAATTCTATAACTTCTTTGAAATATATAATCTGCGATGTAAATGCTTATTTAAATGTAGGCATTCTGTTAGGTGCAATTATTCATTACAGTTATATTGTTTCAGGGGTTCATATTTGACTACCTTTTATCTGACAATATTTCAAAAATAATACCTATTTATTTAATTTATACCCAGTATACAGAGTAGCTGTTCAAGATAAAATAGTTTATACCTTCCTACGTGAATAAGTACACCTTAAGTAAGTACAGAAATGTAATCTAATAATTATAGTGATAGTTGCTGAAATTACTTTCAACTATATTAGAATAAAGCCCTTAAATTTAAACACAGCTACTTAGAATTTATTCCCAAGATAATAGCAACAATTAATCAGTTTAAGGGATATTTAAAGGATTTACAGAACATCAGCTTGTTTAATTCAAAATGCTTAAGTACAATCATTGTAAGTAAGCAGGATGGTTAAATCTACAATCTGTTAAAACTTTTGGCTCGATCAAACTTTATGATCCCGTTCAATTTCAATAAATTTCCATAATAAAGCGGATAGAAGAATTTGATTCGGTAGAGATACTAACCTATATATTAAACCTTTTATAGTATAGCTCATATCACAAATACATGAAATGTATTTCCACTTTTACAGAGACATATTAAATTATTATAATCTTAACTTTGTTATAAATAACTGTAGCAAATATGTATGAAATAACATTATAGATTTATTTTTCACATTTGAAACATGATACCGCAGTCATCTCAAAAATTTGCAGGTTGCAAGTCGAGTTTTAGTTTCCTCTTAAATTTTCTAAATTATAGTAAAACAATCGTTGTCAGTCTATTTTATCTGTACATAATATAACTAGGTTAGTAGCACGCAATAATTAATCAACCAAGCACGCTGATCCTGTTTTTAAAATAAGTGTTTAACAATATAAACCATTACAAACGCATAAATGTGATATATTATTATGTAATATAATAGCGTTGTATAAACTTGTAGTTGTGTCAATGTTAATTATAAAAGATTATTATAACCAATTAAGACAGAACTTAACAGTTTCAAATAGAAGTTTGCAACTTAAAATTGTTGGACATTACAATTATCTTGACTTGTATTACTTTTATGTAAAGAAAGATTTTCACAGCTATAATCAATGTAAGAGAAGTCACTTTTAAGAAGGAATTGTGTTAAGATTTTGCACTTCAACAAAGAACTTTATCAGAACTTAGGGATATTACTAAAATCACAGTAACTGAACCTCTTAACAAAGTCAAAGCTAACGCTTCAATGTTAAAATGAAGCCAGACACAACTGTTTATAGCAAAGTTGGTGAAAGCAGTTATGGAAGACCAGCCCAGACAGGAACTTTACAAGTAACTGCACACTAATACTGTAACTAGGATAAGTGAATAGCAAATGTGTTAGAAGAGTTTAAACTCTTCTCCTTGATGGATTTTTCTTAAAAAAAAAAGAACTAAAGATGTCTTTACAACGTTTTTATCCAAAAGGTTCAAATAACTAAGGAATTATAAATGAGTATCTTAAGCTAATAACTAAGGTTTGCAAATAATTGGAATAATTTTAGAAGAACTTTTATTTACATGAAAGATTTTAATTGTTACAAAGCACACCTTTAATTTGACTTGAAATTAGATAAGAAAGTTACAAAGAAATTAATAAGTCCAAATTACCATACGAATATTGATTGCTGTAGACCAAGATATCTTCGAATAACCTGCTACACCATTAGTTCATTCAACAAATTTGAAATTTAAATAAATTAAACATTGTGTTGTTAATAACAATGTTCTAATAACTTTAAAGAAAGGGCACTTGAATATTTAGAAGAAAGAACACAAGGAGTACACAGATGGTGAATAAATTGTACATCTTAAAGAAACTTCAGGTTCATGGAGTTTATTTAAAAACATAAAAACAATACAAAAGCTTAAAGCTATCTCAGGATAAGAACTGCGAATATTATCAATATAACATTTCTAACATCTTACTAGTAGTAGTATATATGTCGGGTTCTAAAACTGCCACCATCTCTTCCACCCACTTTGACGTCCCCCCCCTTCATAACGTTATAAATATAAAGGGTAATTTAAAGTAGGTATACATGACTATTAAAAATAAATATATAGAGCGTGTTAAAATAAATATACATTGTGCGCCAAAATAAATAAATATAAAAACGAGCCTTGAAGGTAATGGCGGAATTTGTCGACCATCTTTGAATTCTAATGGGAAATCTATTAACTTTTAGCAAGAAGTTAGTTACTTTTGTCGACAAACTTTGATATGTATTAATAAATCTAGCTGTTTTTGTCGGCCATGCTTAAAGTTAGGGAAATGTGCTTACGTTAGTGCGCCGTGTCTATTTTAGTGATTTTTCAGCTAATCAGAGTGATGCTGCAGATATAGAAGAAGTATAGGATGCAAAATTTCAGCCACGTATCTACGGGCTTTCAAAGTACCCTGGACGAATACTATTAGATGACTGCTATGCCGTATAACATCCTAAACTATAAGTTCTGCGGTTAAGCCACAATGGCATCTTTTCATAAAGGGAACATTTTTGCATTACCCACTAGGTATTATAACTCGTAACCGAATGTCAGATCACCACAAACAAAACCGGGGTCACTGGTAAAAACGACCTGGTTCCATTCATGTGGCCATTGCCATCTTAACTTACACCATAGTCACGTCTTGGTCTGGTACTGAGGTGTCATGGACGGTATGAGGCCAATCCAAAGGAAATAATGCTGCTATAAATTACATGGAGAGCTACTATGTGGTGTAGTATAGGCATCTAAACTACTGCAACGCCGTCCACTTCCCTGTTTACGAGTTAGTAGATCTTCATTAAACCAAGTTTTCCACGTCAGTAATACTCTAGAAGTATTCCGCCCAATCGTGTAGGGATTAGCCGGCTAGATAGTCCTGCTTCGTGCATTCCAACAATACGCTCCTTTTGAAATGGAGTAGGGTATGCAAATAGTGCGTTTTGGAGAACACGCTTGCGTACTTTATGTTAAAATAAGTACTATCTACCAAACAACTTACAATTTAATACTAAATTGTTAAAGGATTTGACTAACTTGCAGTTTCATGGATACCTATCCATGAAACTGTAAGAATACAGTATATCCCTAAATCAGTAATTTAATCGAAGGGTAATTCTTTACTTACTACATTAAGGATAGACTATTGTCAAAGTTTCGCATTTGTAATATGTTTCCTTCTGAGCGTCTCATTTTCTCTTATCATTCACAATTTATATATATACATACATACATATATATATATATATATATATATATATATATATATTAT
>JAHWXV010531854.1:0-14538 GCA_024586415.1 Phrixothrix hirtus | reverse complement strand
CACAACACGAACGGGCATAACTTCAACAATGAAGGGCTATCTATCATATAATTCCACTGACAATGTGAAACTTCAAAATGCCGGTTGGTTTTCTAACGGCTCTAAGGGCTTAAAACGTTGTGTAATCTGGCGAGTGTTTTTTTACAAATCCTGCTCTGAATTTGGTGTGCATTTGAAGATTTAAGTTGTAATCTAGGATTATGCCCAGGTAAGTACCGCATGAATTTATTTTATGCTTGCCTAAACGATTTGCTCTGCCTCGTCTTTTAGTGAGAAGAATGATTTGCGGCTTTTGACTGTTTAATCTTATCTTCCAATTTCTGCAAACATTTTGGAGGATCTTCTCTGATTTTCTTAGCCTAGCTCTGGCGTACGAGATACGATAGTTGCTGGATAGATTGGCAGTATCATCTGCGAATTACAGCGTTCTTGGTCCTTTTACGTTCTCAAATTTTGGTACGTCATGAATGAAAATATTGAATATGATGGGTGAAAGTGGCGACCCTTGCGGCAGGCCCTTCCTGGCCATTCTAGCTGTTGATTGTTCAGTGCTCACTTTTACTCTGAATGTGTGCTCTAAAAGGAACGACTTCACTAGTTTAATGGAGTCACTTGCTAATTTAAGGAGTACCATCTTAAAGATCACAGCATCCTTCCAGACCTTATCATATGCCTTTTCGATATCATATAGGCTGACATATGATAATCGTTCCTTGTTTCTTGCCGTTGTCACACTGTTTCTTAGTATTGCGACTTGTACTGCTGAAAGATCTTTACGAAACCCAAATTGATTGTTTGGTATCTTATTATTTGTTTCCAGCACAGCCTGCAGTCTAACATTTGCAAACTATTTTACTAGCTGGGCGACGCCGTTTAGTAGGCTTATCGGGCGTCTGTTTACTGAAATGCTTGGGTCTTTGTCTTTTTTCGGAATTGTTATCACTAGAGCCTCTTTCTAACTTGTTGGAAAATAACCTGTTCTAACGATTGCATTAGTGATGTTCGTTATTTCAATTATCACTTTTTCATGTAGTAATTTTAAAGCTTTTGATGGAATTTCGTCAATTCCGGGGCTTTTCTTGTTTTAAGGATTTTGATTTTATTTTGGAGCTCTTCCGTGGTAATTTGGAATGGGGAAGTAATTTGGATTTTGTTTAATGTTTTCGCGACGCTTTGAACTAATTTTGTTAGTTTGGTGAAACCTTTTTCGTTATTTGAAAATTGATATTCCAGATGCTGGCTTATGGCTTCAGCTTTTTCGCTGTCATTAAATAGGTATTTATTGTTATGTCTTATGGGAGAATTTTGGTTAGGCTCTTTCCTTAACCGTTTCAGTAGTTTCCACATTTGATTGTTCTCCTTTGTTTTCTATTTCATTTAGCATCGATTCCCAACTATCGCGTTTCGGTTTTTAATAATTTCTTCCACTTCTTTTTTAAGCTTTGAAGATTTACTTTTATGTACCGGGTTTCTGGTGTGAGCCCATAGTTTTTGGCTTGGTTCTTTAATTCTATTTTATATTTTTCCTCTCTAGAAAGGCCCCATTTACTTATAAGGTTGCTAGTTGTTTTGTGTTGACCTTTGCTTAAATTTTATTTAATAAGTGTTGTAAGCTTTCCGACCGCCTTGTCAATTTCTATCTTATTTAAGCTGGATTCTGAGGGTTAAAAATGTTTTATTCTGTGCAAGTATTTTATCCAATTAGTTCTGGTGAATGATTGTTGTGTTTTGGAAGGTGTGGAGATTTGCATCACTACCGGAAAATGGTCCGATTGTAAGTAGTGTAATGTTTGGTGGTTGTATTTCCAAATAATTTTGTTTATAATTAAAATGTCAATGACTTCGCCTCAAGCTCTGAGCGGTATGGAAGTTGCGTCCATAGACCCTTCTATTTTTAGGTTTTGGATTGATTTGGTGTACTTGAAAAGGGTATTCCCGTTTGTATTTGCGACTCTGCTTCCCCAGGAGGAGTGCTTTGAGTTTAGGTCGCCTGTAATTATGTATTATGAGTATCTGAGTTTAGGTTTTGGAGACCTATGGGTAATATTTTGTTCCTTGGAAGGTTATAGACAGCATAGAGGTTACAGATATTATCATTAATTTCGGCTTAAACGCCTATGCATTCAATTATGGATATGGTTTTGTCAAAAAGAGGTGAAATTTCTTGTGTGCTAATGGACTTGTGGGTTAGAATTGCTACGCCACTTTCCAAATTATTCGGTCAGTCCTTTCGCCAGATATTGTAGGGAATTGTCAATTAATTACGGAATAGATTATGTTTGGTAGCATTTTGTTTAAAAGTTTGTTTAGAATTTTGGCTATCTGTAGAGTATGCGAATAGATACGTGTACGCATTCTCCATTAGTGAAGGTCGCGCGAAGCGCGCAGTACGTTTTCAGTTGTAAGTAACTTTGTATTGTATACACATACAATACAAAGTTCGTGATCGGGAACACCCCGATCACGAAATAAATGTACCCAAGCACCAAAAGTATTTTATTATAACAATTAATAAAAGAAGTAATATAAAGACATTATATTGGCGACTAGGATTTGGGTAACTTAAAATGTAATATAAAATTATTAAAGATTAAGTTGAAGGTGAGTAATGGCGGTAGAAGCCACACATGGCGCTCCACGTAAAGGCTTTACTGAATTTGATCTGGATACATCTGATTGGGAAGTGCATAGAAATCGTCTAAATCAATATTTTATAGTGCATAATATAATCACTATGTAGGTAAAAAGGGCACTTTTACTCAGGTATTTAAACGAAGCGGCTTAAAACTGGTTAGAGATTTATGTATTCTTACTAAGCCTGAAGCTAAAACCGTTAACGAATTAGTGGATATCTTAAATAAACATTTTGGTGCCCCTAAATCGTATTTTGCAGCTCGTTATAAATTTTATGAGGCGCATCAAATGCTTAGCGAACCAATTTCAACTTGGATGGCACAAGTAAAATATTTAGCATCAGACTGTGGTTTTTGAACGGAATTATCAATATTAATTGGATATATATTCACCATAGGTTTACACAAAACTTCAATTCAAGAAAGAATTTTTGAAGAGGACGCAGAAAGATTATCAGTTTCAAGGGTAATGGAATTAGCTAAAGCTCGTGAACTTCCGCAAAAACGCGAGGGATGGTCCATCAGTAAAATCTGAAGCAGAGAAAATTTCTATAATGTCCAAAAAGAAGTAAATGCAAAAGAAACGGCAGGTTAGCGTTGATAATTTTGGGTCAAACAAATAAAAATGTAAAGTGTGCGGTAGAAAAGGTCACTTATCAAATATTGTAACAGTCTTTTTTTAAGACCGACCAATTTTTGCAGGTTGCATCTATTTTCGCGTCGTTAATTTTCAGATGCGCTTTGGGTTGACTACCTCCGTCTTTTTTTGTTTGCATTCGCGTGGATTGTTCTCTGATCCCGTCGCGTGCAGAAGGGCATTGTGTTTTAGTTATTGGTAAAAGACGTACGTTATTGTTTCCGCTCTGTTTAGTTACGACAATCTGTGTGGTTTACTTTGCTTCTTGGAGTAAAGCACCTACATTTTTAGGATGAGTAGGCATGCCTTAGTTATATGCAAGGATGGTTGATCGATTTCTATTTATTTATTTTCTAGTGTTTTAAGTATGGGATTTTAAATGCGCGTTGGGTTTGGGAATTCGCCAGCATTCTTATAACGGCGCCGATTGCTTATGGATGAGCCCGAGGTTCCGCTTCAGAGGGTTTCCTTTCGCCGTGGTCTATCTGCTGTTTCTGCATACCAGAGCTGCCCCTTTGTTCTGCTTCTGTACGGCCCTGGTACGGCGACCAACGGTTTTGCGAAAAACACCCGTTCCGCAGCCTCGAGGCGATCATTTTGATTTCTTGAGGACAAAATCCGTTTTTCTCTGGAAATTTCTACCATCCAGGTCAGTTCATCTTAGCTTCTCTACTGGCATGCGCCGAAGATGGCGTAAGCTCGCCATATTTTGGGACCTGCGAATTGCTGCTTCTCGTTCCGTTATTTATTGTCTACAATTTATTATTTTGTGCTAGAGTAAAATTAACTCTAATTAATTATTATAATTATTGACTTTGTTTATAGATATTCTGTTAATAATTTTGAAATAGAAATTAATAATTGTTTTCTGATAGTAAAATCCGTTCTTAAATGCAACGTTAGCTTCGCCGCTCCTTTAACGTTAACTTACTTTGATACTTTTACTTACTGCTTAGTTATATTTTTATATGTTAATGTTTTATGTAAAGGTGTTCTTGGATAGATGAAATTTAATTATTTGCATACGAATTTGAAACATTTATTTATGTTTTATTTAAGATCAAAGCTGCTCCTCATTGCAGTGACGTGCGACCAACACTTTAATTAATTTAATTGTTATTTCCTTTCTTCTTAGATTCTGTGATCTCAAATAGATGCTTTATATTTAATTTAAATTAGGGAAATCAAGTTCACGGACACCTACAATTTATCCGTTTCTAATCTTGTTATTTCCAATTCTATATTTTAAGTTTTCCTTTAGCTGTTTGAACATGTGCGCGATAACGAGGCTCTATACTATAACTTTGCAGCACACTTGTGGTAATTTAGCTTGAAGTTATCAATATTTTGCTATTAACTGTATACCTTACTAGTCATTTTGCTTATGTAGGCAGTCCTCAAAGTTTGGTTGAATTTCTACCATTATGTTCAATTAGAAGATTTTTATAAACTGTACGTTTGCTAGATGTTCACTGTTGCTTTCTGGAACGAAAATAAACGGATGTTATCCTTACTTTGTACTGTTGTACCGTAATTAATTTTTCTTTCAGATTATTTATAAATATTTCTACCAATGCTTTTCTGCATAACTCTAGGTGTGTTAAACAGAATCTCTACGAGTAACTTTAGGTCCAACTTTTATCGCCGATTTAATCTACGACGTTTTCACTCTTGTACGTCCGGATTGACACTAGCGTTTTTCAATTACAAGTGTGTGGCGTCCAATTCCTTTTCTTTCTCTAGATATTTCAGGTTGTTTCCTGTGCGAGCTCGTACCAGTTTCGGGACTACCCGGCGCTCGTCAGCACCGAGTTTAGGATTTCCTCCAGCGACACTGGGAGCAAAACTTGCACCTGCCAACAGAGATATTGTGTTTGATGGTTATCTCGGCCATCTTCTTTTTATAAGTAAATACTCCCCACTCCCTAGCCTCCGCGACACTAGAGCCGGCCCGACATTTTTCTTTTATTTTTGCTACGAAGGGTGATCCTTCTAGTAAAGGCTGTACGCGCTTATTTATCCCATTTTAAAGTGGCAACATGTGCAAATATAAAAATCATACGTGCCATAAATGCAATCGGAAAGGACATTTAGCACCTGTTTGCAATAAGATAAATAAAAGCATTCACAAATACAATTGCTTAGAAGTTGAAGATTTGTTTATCTTATTCTATAAAATAGATGGGGCTAGGCCGTATGAAATATCATTGTTGATAATGATAAATAATGTAAAAATAAATTTCAAAATAGATACAGGGGCTTCAATAACCGTTATACCGGAATATATTTACATAAAATATTAAATTAAACCCTGCAAATAAAATTTTGAATGATTATATTGGAAATAAAATTATACCGACAGGTTCAATTAAGGTTGACGTTATATTTCAGGGAAAAATATTTAAGTTACCGTTATTAATTATGAAAAATAGATCTAAACCTTTATTAGGTAGAGCATGGTTAAGAAAATTTAATTTTCAATTAGAAAATTTACTAAAATTATCCGATTTGGATAGTAACGTTGGCAATTTAAAGAATAAGTTTAAAGAAGTATTTGCTGATAAATTAAGAACTTTTAATGCTGATAAAATTTGTTTAAAATTGAAACCAGATGCTCAACCTAAATTTTATAAAGCAAGAGCAGTCCGTATACGCTTAAAGCTAAGGTAGAAACTGAAATTGATAGGTTATTAAAACTAAATGTTATAACGCCAGTTGAATCTTCTATTTGGGCTACTCCAATTATACTGATACTTAAAGCGGACGGTTCAATTAGAATATGCGGCGATTTTAAAATAACAGTTAATTCATGTTTGGAAATAATTAAATATCCTTTACCTAAATTAGAAGATTTATTACAAAAATTGCAAGGAGGAACATTGTTTACCAAGATTGACTTAAAACACGCTTATCGGCAAGTATTATTATATGACAGTTGTAAGGAGATGTGCACAATTTCAACTCATAAAGGGTTATTTAGTTATAATCGTTTACCGTTCAGAATTTCAAGCGCACCGTATTTTTTCAAATGAAAATGAAATCAATTTTAATGAATATTGATGGAGTTGCTTGTTTTTTAGACGATATTTTAATTACAGCTGAAAATAAAAATAAGCATCTTGAAAGAGTTAAACTTGTACCAGAGAAATTATTAAAGTATGGATTGACAGTTAAAGCTGAAAAATTTACCTTCTTTGCAGATTCAGTTTCTTATTTAGGATTTATAATTAATAAAGATAGTGTATACACAACACCAGAAAAAATTGAAGCAATTTTTAAATGTAAACCTCCAAATAACGTAAAAGAATTGAAATATTTACTAGGATTACTTAGATTTTATTGTAGATTCATACCAAACAGTTCGCAAGTGCTGGAGCCATTATATAAATTATTGCGTAAAAATATGAAATGGAAGTGGCCGTCTGAGTGCCAAAATGCATTCGAAAAGATTAACCAGTTATTAAGCTCGCATAAAATCTTAGTTCGCTTTAATCCAAAATTACCCTTAAAATTGATCGTTGATGCTCCTAGTAAAGGATTAGGGGCAGTTTTATGTCATTTATATCCTAACGGTGAGGAAAAACCCGTAGCATATGCTTCAAGAACCTTATCTAAGAGTAAAGTAAATTATTTACAATTAGATAAAGAGGCTTTTAGCATATATTGGGCATGTAAGAAATTTTATCAGTATTTATATAATAATTAATTTATTTTGGCAACAAATCACAAACCTTAGGTGACTATTTTTGATCATAAAAAAGGAGTTCCTATGTTAGCTACAGCACTCTTGCTAAGGTGGGCACTAGCTTTAACAGCGTATAATTTTAAAGTTGAATATGTAGATAGTGACAAAAATTAGAAACAGTAAATGGAAAATTCTGGAATCATCTAGAATGTTTTCTTTATAATAGAATAGATGATGTAATCCGCAAATGACTCATTTCAGTAATTTATGTCTGTCAATTCAATTAGGTCAGCAATGAGTCATAGCATTACATCATTATTATAAGCAATGTTCTTGAATGTTCTATTCCTATTGTTTCTAGAATACCTTTCCTATATAAGCAGCATATTAAATTCTCCTAATTAGCTATTGTTAGAATCTTGTACTGTGCATTACTGATATAAATATAAATATACATAAATATAATTATAAATAAATGTTTGCTGCTGGCGCATTGTAAAATAAATAATTAAATATTTAAAATAAATAAGTGTACATAGTTACTTGTAGAATTTTAGTGAATATAAATGAATATTGTAAAACAATTAACTAGTTTCGTTACAATACTAATAAAAATTGGGCCGATTTTTTGTCTATAAGGCCCTTACAATGTAATATTTGTGAATGTGATACTTATCATTATTTAAATTACTTTGAAGATAAGTCTTTTCGAGTAAATTAATTAGTCAAGATGCTAAAAAAGACGAATTATTAAAAAAAGTTATTACTTGTGCTAAAGGGTTGGCCTGTTAAATTATCAAGTGATAATGATGCGCTAAAATCATTTTTTGAAAAAAAGAATGAATTAGTAAACGAAAATAACATACTTACGTGGGGGAATAGAATTGTTATACTACAAAAATTGCGTGCTTTAATTTTGAAGGAATCACATATCGCCCATCAAGGAATAATAAAAATGAAACTAGTTGCGAGATCATTCGTGTGTTGACCGTCTATTAATAAAGATATTGAAATGTACATAAAAAATTGTACCATATGTTTAAATTTCATAGTTTCGCCACCAAAATCACCCTTAATTCCTAAGGCATGGTCACCGAAACCGTGGAAAAGACTTCATCTACATTATTTTGGTCCTTTTTGTGGAATAAATTTTTTAGTGATTGTTGATTCAACCACAAAATGGTTGGAAGGCTTTCCTATTAAAAATACTAATAGTCAAAACACAATTACTAAATTAAAGGAAGTTTTTTCTAGGTTCGGATTAGCATCTATTATCGTGACAGATAATGGTATGCAATTCGTCGCAAACGAATTTCAGTCATTTTTAAAACAGAATAATATTTTGTATATCACTACAACTCCGTATAGACCCGAAACTAATGGGCAGGCGGAAAATGCTGTTATACATTTAAAAATTTTTTTAAAAAAGTCAATTAGGGGCAATCGAATTAGTAATTGGTCGAATATCGTAATATTCCACATAGGTTAACAGGTGAAACTCCAGCTAAATTGTTATTAAAGTATAAAGTAAAAACAAAATTAGACAATCTTTTTCCATCGGTATAAAGTAGCGTTTTTAAAAATCAATAGAATCAAATTAAAAACTATGACGGGAAAAAAAAACCAAATTTTGTTATCAACAAATTAATAGGCTGTAAGGTAGCAGTTAACACTAATGAATTTGAATGGAAATTAGGAACGGTTAAGCAAATTTTGGGCAATGCAACATTTTTAATTGAATTGGCGAACGGTTGTAGAGTTAAAAACCATCTAAACCAAATTCAAAAGTGTTCTATTCCGAAAACAAACGAAATGGAGGAGGAAAACGATATACTTAAGCCGAATAATGATTCGCAGGAAATAAGGAATGGTGGTTATAGCGACATCATAATTGAAACACACCATCACTTAAATAATAAAGTTGAAAGACCGAAACGAAATATGAAACCTTCAGATCGTTTAAAAATTCAATGGTAATTAATTAATTTTAGTTAGGTTATGTAAGGTTGAATTATAACGGTGAAGGTGTGGAGTATGCGAACAGATATGTGTACGCATCCTCTATTAGTGAAGGTCACGCGAAGCGCTCAGTATGTTTTCAGTTGTAAGTAACTTTGTATTGTATTGTATGTGTTCCCGATCACAAAATAATGTACTCACGCACCGATAGTATCTTATTATAATAATTAATAAAAGAAGTAGTATAAAAACATTATACTATCTTACCTTCTAACTGTTCATGAAAATCAGGATTAGGGGTTGCAATATTAGGGCCTCTTGCTTTTATGTATTCTTTGGCTTCAACGCTAAAGTATCATTTTTCCAAAGTTGAACGTTTTGAGTTCACATAATAAAGTCACAACGTTAACCATAAAGGTCCATTTATCCAAGTAGATATTTTATCAAAAGTTCTTGGAAATGAAATGCAGATCATGACGCTTTCTTAGTCATTCACCAAATACCTTAGAAATAAATTATAAATTACTCCCAAGCAAAATAAGTACCCTGTAATTCATGATCATAAGTTACCAGGACTATTGCAGTGAAGTTTCACCTAAGTCCTGTAAATCCAACGAAAAGAGGGAAGAAGAACAGCAATCTTATGTAATATGCCTAATAAGTGAAATGATTTAATATTACTACTTATTTTTCACGCGACTACTATGCTCCTTTGTTCATTATTATATTACCGTAAACAACTTTTCTATTTTTTCAGCATACGAATTCAATTATTGAATATGTGCAGGGTGTACAGGCTTACAAAGGCTGCGGAAAATATGTAAAGTAAATTCAATGTTAAATTAACAGCCAATGATTTGAGTTACATATATATAAAGTGTACATTCTATCAAAATATTCAATTGACAGTCGTATGCCGCATTTAAATTAAATTGTTTGCTTAATTTTGGATAACCATTTTTTATAAAATCGTTCTTTTAAGACGCTTGTTAGTAAATTAGAAGCTTTCTTTAGGTAAGTAAATCCACTGCTTTGTTTACAAAAAGCAAGGTTATGTAGTTTGTAACATTAACTTCATTTACCTTTACAAAGTAATTACTATCTTATTAATATCGATACACTAAACTATTTCGGTCAATTGCAACAACTATTTCTTTTTATTAAACCTTATTTTAAAATCAAAAGGATACAGGAAATATATAATCAACATACTGCTATTCAAATTAATTTTATATTTATTTACAAATTTAAATTCATCGGCAACAAACTTTTTTATTTGAATGTACTTTGTACAACTGCAGTTCTACTATTAAGCTCCATAAGGGATTTTGTAACTTTGGTTACCCTATATATTTTGCGATTTTGTTCGTTTGTTGTAGAAGTTTAGCACATTTTTCCTATTAAATAGATATTTTTCAGTGGCATTGAATTTTCATTTAACTTTTAAAATAATATTGTAAATTTATGAATTACAAAATGTTATGTTACACAACTCTATATAAATATTAATTAGGATAAGAAGGAAAAGGTATACGTTTCTATTCAGATGGCACAAACATCCTATTTTCCAAACACGTTGCTTTAAACTTGAAAAAAGGATATTTACGTCAACAATTATTTCAGATACTCACAAACTATAGTTTGCCTTCTGCAAATGCCATTTTAAAAATTGGAAACTCTAAAGTGCCTATATCTCAAAAGTGAGATTTTGTAACTTCCAACTGTAAAACATTAGGGTGGCGAAATATATAAAGTTTGAAATATGCTCCAATGTCTTAATTGCATGTAATAATTAAATGTAAATACGAGCAAAAACGATATAATATGACTAAAATGCCTTAGATAGCGATTTAATTGAACGGCGAAATTTGAAAATGAAGAAGGAACAATAACGGAAACCAACAGATGCTGAGAATTGGCTTACAAAGAGCTTGAAAAATATAAAGAATGCAGAGTAATAGCTGAAGAAATAATAAATATAACACCAGATAAGAAGCAGTCTTTAAACAAAAATAAACTTAGAATGTTACTAAAATTGGAATACACAAAATAGTAAAGGAAGTTACATATTTTCGTCACTTGTAACGATACTTTGTAGCTCATGTCAGTTACGTAATGCCTCGTGTAACACCAGTACGAAGTTAGTTCCAAGGTTGTAATGCTAAAATAGAAATTATAATACACATGAGATTAGGCTATTTTTTATTCTTGGTGATTAGCTCAACCTGCTTTTCAAAGTAGTATAATATGTAAGCAGAACTAATTACGGAATTTCGAGCTCTAGTCATTTATAACTCCATTTTTTGTTAACCAGAAACCTTGTCTAATTAGTTACCTTTAATTTAAATTGGGATTCAGTTTATTGTGTTGACCATAGAACCTTATATACCTTTATTTACATTTATTATTTCATAAACTGTATATTTTCTGTTGTTGTAAGGTGTACTCCCCTTGGTTATAGCATATTTTGCATGTATTTAGTTTAATTATTGCAACAGTTGTTTATTAAGCTTTTACTAATTGATATTTTCATGATCGTAACATTTTTTCATTCTTTATATTTATCTTTCAATTTAACTCTGATATTAAATACTTGTCATATTCATATTTTGCACAAATGGTACTTTATTTGTTATTTTAAATATTAGTTCAATGAAAAGATATAAAATCATTAATATTCATTTATTAAACTTTCAATCTAAAATGCCATTTTTATGAATTGAATTTCCTTATCCTAGATTCAAATCTAATCAATATTTACAGTTCTACAAATTATATGCAGCTTTACATACACAAATGTTGTTCTAATTTACGCTAGAACGCGTTTTTTAAAGACGACTGCAACAAACGTTCGATTACTAATATTAATCGTGATCTTTCGTTAATGTTTCAAAATGGTTGAGGAATGTTTGTTTACTATGTACAACGCAGATCAAGTTTATTTAATTATATCAGTTTTGATTTGTTTATTTCGCGTGTGGAAAATTGAAAACTAGAGCTATGTTTAATATGAAATCTCGTTAAATTCACGTAAGGTTATCGGCGTCTAACAAGATGAATTGTTGATCAGGGAGTGCAGGGTTAGCCCCATGCAAGGTAAATTCGAAAACAAGTACGTAATTGCTCGAGTTTTAAATCAAATATTTATGCATGACTCCCTAACTTTAAACTAAGAATTCGTAAAAAGCACTCCTCTAAACATTTTGAATTATTTAAAAACGCATTTCAAAACGTGGTAATAATACATGTAATTATTAAACTACTTTAATCAGAGCAATAAAAAACGTTTCCATTTAACGTATGAAATTAATCTGACGTATTATTAGAATAAAATTGAACGTTTCAAAACAACGTACAAAATTAGTCTGTTGTTCTATGCCGGGGGTGTTCGATTTTATATTATTCTCAGCTGTTATCTTGTTCAAACGAAACTCGCTTTTAAATACATTTTTGCTGTAAAATACAATAAATTAAATATTTATGATAGCAATAATTATAAAATACAGTACAGAATGCCATAACGGTTCACTTATTTTAACATTTAAAGTAATTAATTACATAGTTTTTAAATAAAGTAGATAATGTGGTCTACAGCTTAAAATTGGAATAGGAAACAAATAAAAATTATACAATTCTTGTCAAAAAATATGATATAACTATTGCTAATACAACATTAAGCAGATATCCTGCGGTTAATTAATAATTAAGGTTTTTAGATATTAAAAATTCCACATTTTATATGAGACAGGTGTGCTAATGCCGATTACAATTTAATCATATCGCGTTGCTATTTTTGTTTACGTTTAAGGTCGTATACTTGAACTATTTGAACTTTGCGGTCAACATCAACAATGTTTTCAAAACTAAAAACTAATTATCTTCATCTATAGCAATTAACAGTAGTTAAATGCATTTGATTATAATTAAACTGTATTTATACATAAACAAATCAGCGTCAATTGGTACGGTTAGGTATATACAGAGTGTTTTGTAATAAAACATTTTATAAATAAATCACAAATTAAAATTTTTCAGTTAATTAAGATATAAATGACGGTTTGCTGAATTTTATTATAATAAAACAAATTTTAATTTAACAAACTATAAAACAATCACAAATTAGTTTCCAAAATCAGCAACTCTTCACATGCTTAAATGAAAAACCTTTGTCTTTTAATAGGCCTCACTATGTAAATAAAGCTTTCTTTGTGATGAACTAATGGTTCTATAAGACTACATTGAATATAAGGAAACTAAATGTTGTCCTTTTCACAAGTGGTGGGTGGTATCAACACTAATAACCACGATGTCGAAACTCATCAATTTTCTCAAAAAAGTTTAATAAAATTCTAACTACGTTCACCTCATAACAAAAGCATTACTGAGCACTTCACGCTGATATTTTATCTGAAGATTGTGCTCCTACAGCATGATAAAAACGTAGTGCAGCTGTTTTGTAAATGTTATGGTTTAGCCATAAACTAACAGAATACGTTGCATAAAATACAAAGATTATATTTACAGGAAACACGGTATCAAATATGCGTACAGGCAAATTCAATAAGCTATTTTGTTTTTAAGGTACAACTATTCAAAAGCACAAAAAACTTATCTTCTTTGTTCCCGCCATATCATTAAGTAATTTGGCTTATCTATTAAATCTTTTGCCGTTCATATAGTCATACCTAAGTACTTGTCTTTCTGTTACGTTACTAATTATATACATAATATACGTTGTATTGATATTTCTTCCTTAAAATATGTTTTTAGTTATGCATATTTTAAAATCATAAACCTAGATTAATTTGAATAACAACTGTATAACGCCTTATAACGAAGTTTAACACTTACGATAGTATAACCAACATCATTAGGTAATGTTTCCTCTTCTTTATCTTGTAATAATAGTAAACAATGAATATTTATTAAATATTTCTCAAACAATGACACTATCGAAATAAACGAAAGTATATTTATTGCGATTCTGGCAAAATTTTTATCATGAGAGAGGTATTCACATCAATAGCACCTTGCATTTCTAATGGAGTAAAGTTAGTACTGAAGAAATACAATCAGTTGTTGTTACAAACCAATCATTTGTTTAAAAGTTGTATTTATATTATGCCACAAACAACACTATCTTTTGTAATCAAATTTACGTGTCTAAAATAAAATGACATCGCTAATGATTATAAAAAATATTGGGTTATTAACTAGTGGTTTTATCTTTACATAGTTGCCGTATTCTCTCGAAAACGATTAAACACGAAAAAACATTTTCCAGTATTATTTTGCCCCAATCAACCTGCGCTATCACCTATTCACCAAATTTGCTTACACCCTGTGATAATATGAAGTCTTGTTCAAGAAAACTACTTCAATATACGGTATCGTTTAGTTATAGTAAACCATTCTTACTTAAGTAGAAATGTACTAATTACCGGTAAAAATAACCATTTGTACCTTGTTATGCGCTCTCCGCTTGATTTGACTTACAAGGGAACACAGGGAAGTGTCCCACGCTGATTTAAATGAAACTTGGTGGGTTTGTAGACTGGTGCAGTGTAAGAACAACGGTAGCTGTCATAGATGCTAAATCGCCCGTTTGAAGGGGATGGGGCGGC
>JAHWXV010531850.1:0-19080 GCA_024586415.1 Phrixothrix hirtus | reverse complement strand
AGTGGGGGTGGCTAGGGGTAACGGGGATGAACATATCAAGTTGGTTGGACTGTCAATAATCCTCCCCCCAAAAACAAAAATCGACGGGTCTCGGCGAATTATAATTTTTTTTTCGGTTTTATAGTTACAGGGGGGTCAAGTTTTCGTTGAAAGACCCTGTATAACTTTATGTAAACTCCACTTCTACGCTTTTCGCTAATTGGGATACTATCTGGTAATGTGTGGAAAGGTAGGTGAACATAACAAAGCATACACCTTCTACTTTTAAAGATAGGCGCAATTTAGAACCATTTAGAACCTGTCTGCTAGACCTTGCGCGAGTAAAGGAGGGTTAAGCATAGGGTTAAACATGTTAATCATCGAGTGAGTCGCTAAGAATTTGATAAGCTATATGATGTCGAACATTCGCCCTATTCCCCACGATTATTACAAACTCCAGCCAAATTTCGACGAATTAGTGGTGCCAACCAATTCACGTAAAAGATTGTTTTCCATATAATGTGCACAATCCTTTTCCATTAGCCAGTTTTGCAATCGAGCAAGTTTTATGAATTTATTGAAATTACCTTATTAAAGTAGGTACTGTCGATTCGTACTGTTACAAAAGTCATAACTACTTAATTTGTTATAATTACCGTATGTAAAACGGCGATCCACTAATACCAATAGAATGGAATAATTAGTTCTGTTTATGGAACATGATGGTTAAATGTGGAATAGTTACTTGCCTTAGGGTAGTGGAAATATGAATCTAGGTTTTCGGTTCATATTAAGCGCGTAGCTCGTCACCCTCTCAAGTTACATTATCTTGCAGTGTTTAATTTATTGTGCGTAGGTAGCATTTCTTTGTGCAAATATGGATTATTATACGGCAGAAGATAAAGTACAAATAATTAAATAGTATTGTAATGGAATTTTACGACATTTTATTAAACAAATATAACCCAGCCTCCAATTTATTAAACAGTATTTTATTTACAGGCATATAATTACTAACCCGCTTGTAATTCATTTATAATATAAATAGCTTTAAATTGCAATAAATAAAAATCGGCACGTCATAACCGCCAGACATGAGACTTTGCATTAACTGCTGACGTGAAGCATGTAAGTTAAAACTACTTAGTAATTATCGTTAGTGCAGTATATCGGCAATATCTTCATTTCTATACGGAGGTCATTTCTTTTCATACTGCATAGCGTAATTAACTCCAATTATCATAATCCGACTAAACCAATCATTTTAACTACGTATGAGCCTATTTTGTTTGACATATTTAGTTACATTAGTGAAACAGGTTTACCTTTTATGTAAACCATAAATAATTGATCAACTATATAGATGTACTTTTGACTACAAACTTTTTAACAAATAAACCTCGACAATAAATATTTAATGAAAAACGTAACTTATAAGATAACTTATATTTCCTAACAGTTGCTAGAAGAAAAAAACTTCATAATAAAAAGAATTTTGAAATATGCAAACTGGAGGAAATTGTTCTAAAGAAAATATGCACTGATGAGTTCGGAAGAACGAAACCACAAAGCCGTTTTGTCTACATTTAATATAGTAGTAATCTTATGTTAATTCTGTATATGGATTTTTTAGACTAGTCTCGTAAATGAATTTCCAATATTTTGTTCAATAATGTCAATTTAATTTCTGTTATAAGCAAAGTAGATAGTGTAGCTAGCTTATATTAATCATTAGAATGTTAATTGCGTGAGTTGAAAAAGTCCCACAGCATTCATTTTATAAACCATTCACTTAAAAATAATTAGAATATACCATTACAATAATTGCATGTCGGTAAACACTAAATAATGTTACACGAAAACAAAAAAGTTATATTTCATAGATGTATTTAATTTCTATCTTATAAATTAGACATTAGCTTGGAAGAATTGTACTTCTATATATATTGAGTATTTTTAATAGTGAAGCATCGAGGTCACTGAAATCCTGAAAATTTGAAAATTTGCCACTAGATAAGGATAGAGATATGAAATTAACTTCATTCACAATTTGTACTAGATTATGTTTAATGTTTATATTATACATAAATATATTTTGTAAAAACTCATTTCCAATTTTCTATCTAATTAGTTAATCTACGTTTATTTTTTTTTATTAATAATATTTATATTATACTATGGTTTTCAGTGTAAAAATGATAAATTTATATTCAAATCATATCTCATAACACGTAATGTGTTGCTTTTTGATCAACAATGAATTTTTGAGTTTTCCTTTAGAAAATACAATAGAACTCCCTGTAGCAGCAACAGAACATTTTTAGTATCAAGTATCACAAAATACGAACAATCCATGAGAATGTGTAAATGTTTTATATCATACACATTAGAATTTAACAAAAATTGTAATATCTTTAATAATTTTAAATACATGTTTAAAATATTTAATTTCTACATTCAATTGTCACTTATGAATTGTGTGTGAATCCACACCACATATGCTTGCGGTCAAGCTACAGTTGATACATGTTACAACAATTAAGATGCAACCAAACTATTTGTTTATTTCACAATTTTACAGGCGTCGTCCTAACTAGACGTTTAACATAATAATGCTACTAACTTCTTAACGTAAAGTGCAAGAAGGGTTTGCAGGTAAAACCCTCCAGGTAAGATTAAATTTCCTTAGTTGGAACTATGATTCTTAACAGACAGACCCCGTTGAAAGAATTAAGTTCTTTCAAAATAATAATTAAGATATTTACGCATACAAATTTATAAATTTTACGTACACAAGTTTAATGTTCAATTGGTAACACAGCGATTTTCGATGTGTCTCTCGTGAGGCTTCCTATTGAAGTCCGTAGGGTGACCACATGTAGGATGCCATCGGTTCTGGGGCGAAGCTCTAATATTCGACCTACTGATCTTTTGCACGGGTGTAGGTCATCTTCTTTAATAATTGCAAGCTGCTCGGCTTGTACGTGCTTCAGTAAGTTTTCCATTTCGGCCGGGCTTGCAAGCTTTGAATGTGGCCCGTGGCCCAACACTTCCAAAAATGTTGTTTCATATATTGTATATGTTGCCATCTCGATAATTTATTTATCTTAAGATCCCCTAAGTGTGTACTTGCAAGAGTTAACTGCGAGTCTCCGGTAATGAAATGAGCAGGGGTTAAATCATATGGATCTTTTGAAACAGGATTCAAGGGACGAGAATTTAATATAGCCTCAATTTTAGTTAACAATTCTTCGTATATAAGCTTTGTTTCGCCCATTACACGTTTTGAGTGATGTTTTAATGCCTTTACGGTGACCTCATAAATACCATTAAAATGTGATGAACGCCGCAGTGTAAAGTGCCAAACTGTTATAACGTGTCGAAAACATATCTTAGGCCTCTGGTGTTAGAGCGTAATGCCGTATTTGGTACTGAAGCAGCTCATTGCTCCGGCAGCGACAGTGAAGTTGGGGGGGTTTCACAGTATTTGCTAGTAAGAATTGAGCTAGACATTCAGGACGACTTTCAATACTCAAAATTGGGTAAAAGTCGTAATTTTGGACACAACCTTATCTTTTTGTCGAAAACGGAAGTTTGAATTACTGGAGACTAAAGGAAAAGGACGTTTAACTGCAACCGTAAATGCGTTGTTTGTACTTGGAATACTTACAAGGAACTTAATTTCTCTTACGCCACTGGAAAAACCCTCGTAAAATCGTAGTGTTAGACTTACAAAGTATAAGCGTTTCTTAAATACTTAAATCTATTATTTTCCTTTAAGAAAACTAGTATTATGACGTATTACTGAAATTATGAATAATTCTGAAATAATAACAATCTCAGATTTTAACGAGACGGTTATAATAAAACAATATGACTTATACATACAATTAAAGCACACAAAAAATTAATTACTAACTAACAGATTGATTAAAAACAAAAGAGTAAAAGAAGGGATCCCCAATTTACATTTGTAAAATCTGCTTAACAATTAATAAGATATTGAACCCTTGAATTAAAGGTTGTCCAAAATAACAATAATTAACTATATTAACTGGTTATTCTTATTTTAAATTTAAAAGAGTTCACACAATTAAATAACAACATGTCTAATTGAGACTTGATGGTAGTAACTTCCCCAGTGAATGGTTATTACGCTATCAGAAAAATATTGGGGTTGAGGGTTGGATTCCCCTTAGTAAACTTGTGGGTTTGTTAGGTGGAATAGACCTTAATAACAGAAAATGGCCACTTACTTGTGATTTCTGAGATTCGTGACTTTAATAGCGGGATTCAATGACTGCCTTAGTTCCATGTATAATGTACCTGGAGTACTTTCCCAAACGTCCAAAAACCCCTTTGGCCTAGTTGAGCGAGGATTGCGGATATTTGACCCAATTCCTATATGATTAGCCAGAAGCGCCAATTAGCCTGATTTTCTGCTATTCAGACTGTCGGTAGTCGATATGGGTAACTAATTCGTATTTGTAAATTTAGAAAAGGCAATACTTAACGATGTCGCCCCGCGCCACTACGTGTGTACACCTGAGAATTTTGGTCTCAATTAAAATTACTGATATATTGCTTTGCCTTGAAGTTGCCGGGAAAGTGGGACTTTGGTGGCTGCCAGTTATTTATAGAAACAAATATGGATTTGTGAAAAACTGAAATTGCAAGTTGTTTATATATTCGTAAACCAGGGATTTTCAAAAGTTCTTTATTATAAACGAGGTTTGTAATAACCTGTAAAATCCTTATTTATAAATTTTGATATCAAATGAATACGGGTATTTTACGCATTTGATTATGTTATGGATTCCCTTATATATAGGGCGTTTCCAAATTACAAATAGATGTTGTAAGAAATTTAGACGCGCTTACACTATGCCTTCGTCAACCTCATTTCTATATTCTTGATTATTAACAACTTTATACAATTGCTTAATTTCTTTGGCAGCCCCAATAAAGTTTTTGCTGTTAATCGAATATATATTTCCTACGATTCCTCTCCTAGTAATAAACCTACGTAGACACACGATAAATGCTTCAGTTGTTAAACTGCTAACTAATTCAAAATGCGCAACTTTCGTTGCGAAACATACAAACACAGCTACGAAAGCTTTTGTAGTTTTAAATTTCCGGGTCCCTTCCTTTAATAAAAATGGCCCGCAGTAATCCACGCCGCAACTATATAATGCGGATTTGAATTCTACACGAGCCTTTGGCAGGTCTCCCATAATCATATTATAAGAGTATGGATTTGCTTTAGAGCAGGTAACACATTTATGTATGATTCTTTTAACAGAGTTTTCTCCGATAGAGGCCAGTAAGTTAATCTTATTGCGGACAAAGTTGTGTTTATGCCTGCATGTAAATTTCTTATGTTATGATATGATTTGAGCAACAGTATTTGATGCTTTTTTCAAAATTTAAATTCGATTTTCTAAGCCTAGCCCATACTCTTATGAAACCTTGGGCATCTACGAATCGGTTTAATGTTATTAACGTACTTCGGGTAGAAATTACACTCTTTAATTTTAGATTATTTATTTTCTTAGCGAAACATTATTTTTGAGCAATTTGAATAAGAACGGTCGTAGCCCCCTTTGTTTCTGTTAAATTTAGGTTTCCCAATTGTCGGTTTTTGGATTTACAATTTCTAACGAATCTTAAACAATAGGATACTACTTTATTTAATTTTTTAAAACTAGAAGGTTTTCCTAATAACCCTAAATCTATTGTACAGCTGTGACACATTACTATGCCCTTCATCTCTGTGGTGCTTGAGAGGCTAATTTCTTTACTGATTGGTTTAAAGGGCCATTGTTCGACTTATTTAGTGAAGTAGTCAGGGCTGAGCCACCAGATATCTGATTTGATAAACTCTTTGGGCATTAACCCTCATGATAGGATATCGGCTGAGTAATATGCCTCACCGATATGATAACATTCTGATGGTTCCATTAACTCGCGCATCTCCGCTGTTCTATTTGCTACCAATATCTTAAACTGTGTAAACTCAGCCTTGTCGAGTTCGACCAATAAAACACCTTGTTAATTTTTAGACTACCTCCTACGCGTCTCATCAAATTAGCCAGCAACAGCGCTCGCATAATTTTAGCTTCTTAAGAGGCGCTACTCGTGATTTTGCAGAGTAAATTTATACATCCCTGCGCTTTACTCGACGCAGTCCTTACATAAATACACGCGCCATATGCTCTTTCACTTGAATCTGAGAATCCATGTAACTGTACCTCCTGTGCGTCACCTACAGGTTCAATCAATCCGTTAACGTTGATTTCGCCAATTATCTCTAACTATTGGCGAAATTGCTTCCATTGATGATTTATATTCTTGGGAAGATTCGCCTCAACTAACTTTCAAACGCCATAAATCTTGTATTAATAATTTAGCCGTAACCGTCAGTGGATTTATAAGGTCGAAATGATCAAACATTTTTGAAATTTCTGATAATATCGTTCTTTTGGTTATTACATCATTTTCGACTTCACTTAGAGTGTATTTTATTACATCTTTTTGTGAGTTCCATTACAATCCTAACGCCTTATTCTTCGCACATTTATCCAATCAAAGAACTTGCTGCCTTCCACCATTTGGAATGCTATCCAATATTTCTGCGTAATTTGAATTCCATTTGTTTAATTCAGAATAGCCTAGCCTTAGTATCCCGATTATGTTATTTATTAAATTTATTCGTCGCCCTTTTCGATCGATCCGGTTAATAAATCGACCAGATAAAAATCGTTAAGTATAATTTCACATTCTAATGGGAATTCGGCTTGCTTTTCTATTGCTAATTGTTGTACGCATTTCGTTGCCATAAAGGACGCGGGTATCATTCCGTACGTAATTGTTCGCAACGCATAAATTTTTAAAGGTTTCGTTGGAATCGTCGCGCCAAAAAATTCTTTGAAAATTGAAGTCCGTCTCTTGCACTAATATTTGCTGGTACATTTCTATATCTGCCGACAAAAGATATTTATATGACCGAAATCTAATTAAATTACTGAAGAGTTCGTCTTGAATAGTTGGACCTTTTAATAAAACATTGTTCAGTGACCTTTGGTTCGTTGTTTTAGCGGACGTGCCAAATACAACGCTAAGCTTCATTGTAACACTATTATCTCTAATCACTGCTTGATGCGGCATATAAAAATGGGGAATATTATCATTACGATTTTGGATGACCTGCAAATGTTTTAAATCCTTGTGTTCTTTAATAAAACCGCAGTAGTTAGCTTTGAGTGTACGATTTTTGTTTAATCTTTTCTCCAAGCTCAAAAGTTTTTTCAACGCCAAGTTCTTAAAGTTCCCTAGCTCTTTAAAAAGATCCTTAAAAGGTAATTTAGCAATAAATTTTGTGTAAACATTCCGCTTCGTCCGGTGTAAATGCTCTTTGTCTATTGTTAACATTTTCTAGTTCCCAGAATCGTGTTAAATCGAAATTGTTTTCTTTACTGGTATTAAAATTGCATGTGACTATTCCTTTATTGCAAGGTATGCTACCTGTTATTATTTACTCCAATAAAGATGTTTGTGGAATAGGTCTTCCTTTGTTTTTAATAATTTGACCTACACATATTAATTGCCAAAATAATTCCGCTCCAATTAGTAGATTTATTACTAAAATTTCAAGGATTGGGACACGGATAGGAAATATGAAATTAGAGACTTACCCTATTCAATAATTTCCTCTAAAGTCTGCCAGGATCTCTCGTTTCTATCCACCTCCAAACGTCAACCGCCTTGAGGGCCTGGTATATATCTCAATTTTGTAATTTTCCCTATAATTAATAAACGACGGATTCAGTGCGAAGGACCATAAATGTGTGGAGCCACACCACATATGCTTGCGGTCAAGCTCGTTGATACATATTACAACAATTCAGATGCAACTAAATAATTTCTCTATTTCACAATTTTACAGGCGTCATTTTAACTAGACGTTTAACATAATAATGCTACTAACTTCTTAATGTAAGGCGCAAGAAAGGTCTCAGGTAAAACGCTCCAGGTAAGGAAGTATTGTTATAAGATTAAATTTCCTTAGTTGGAACTATGACCCTTAACAGATTGTAATATTAATGATATAGTTATGATTATACAATAAAGATATGAACGGTTTTTCTCTAATATGAACACATAAGTGATTTAGTATTCTCTCTAACACTGTTATGATCACACACAACATCTAAATGCTTTCTCCTTTCTATGATTATCCTGCATCAGGATAGCGGTAGGTGTTATCAGTTAGTGGCTCATACACGTTTCCTACCTGTTTTCTACTGGGCAGGCATGTACTTTTTGTTTTTAATCTTTGGAAACAATATATTAATTACATTAATTTTTACTTTCATTATAGCTATCTATACGTATAGATAAAAGTGGACTATCGTTATATTCACTGTGCCTACGCATAAATATATTTTTAAAATTGGGGTTTTGTTTGTCTGTTTGTTTGTTATATTTAAACTCAAAAATACTGATTGTGAGTTAATATTGATGAATCTTACACATATACTAGACTCTATTGGTAATAATTTCGTTTTATTTTATCTCAACATCTCAATCGTATCACACGCTATAATCTACAATTCCTCAAGAATAAGTCACTCGGGATAAAATAAACTATTCTCGGTCATCTGTTAGGTAGAAGCGAGTACAGCAAGGACCATCTATTGCCGGTACACGACACTTAAAATATATGGCGATAGAGGTTGGAGAAGCAAGAATGTCACAAGTGATTGTTGGTTTTATAAATTACACAGTTATATGTGAAAAGGAAAAATTAGGATACCCATATTTTTTTATACAGTTTCAGACGTTTTATTCCTATAATATGCCTTAACAGTATTATTCGCTGCCACAATAACTGGCCATACACAGTTACAAATCGCGTGTACTTTTTATTAATTTTTTGACAATATATGAATTTAATCGTGTATTTTAATCGCAATGTAATATTCTATCAAATCAAGTACTACATGCAAAATTTAAAAAACCAGAGTTAGTTCTATTTCTTCCAATAATTCAAGTAAACTTGCAGAGAATTCTAGCTTAGCTTTACATAATATTTAGGTTTCAATAGGACTTTTATTTGAAATCTTTTAAATTACACAACTTGTTGACCATTCTAATATGTTTGCGAATGCATTGAAATGGATGCCATGTATAATGTTTACATCAATTGAATGGACCGAAGCAACAAGAATATTAGCCACAGTAACGTAATATGGAGAAAACTGACATCAAAGGTTTCTGTTAAATCTTGAAATCAGAATGTCATCGGCAAAGTGGACTGACTTATACATGTTGTACTATATATTAACGTTTACGAAATGGGAAAATATAATGCATATTAAAATAACGTGCATGAAGACAAGTGAACATTTATTTCAAAAATGTGGCTTACAGCTTTCATAATAATTCAAAAATAAACTTCACTGTTCAGCATAAAAAAACTAAAAATAAAAATAAGAATATTTTTATATGAAAATGTAAGTGCTAGTTACAAAAATAGTAAAATAAATCAATATAGAAACTTAAATATGACAGCTTTTTAAAACAAAATTTCGCTTCAAGATTTTTGTCATGCCACAACGTTGTCGGATCTTCTATACTATCGACGTTTTCAGGACCATCTTCGTTTTGATTGCCGCTCAGATCGTGATTTGTATTGTTTATAATGTCCAAATAAAATTGTTGGTATATAGGTGGAATATATTTAAGAAGTTTCCTTAAACCTCGTACTTTTTTTATTGCTAATTGAACTGGTTCATTGTATTTTTTGTTTAGATTAGAAAGCACGTTGTTACTCAGACAAGACAGTTTACTACCCCTTCTTCCCAAATTTACCGACTTAAAAATCCTCATTAAGACAATATTTAATAAACATAGTATTTGGAAAACTTTTATAAAAAGAAAAGCATCTGCCCATGTTAAAATTTACTGAATCACGCTTTTCTGTAACAGTTTTCTTCATATAAATAATTTTGTTAAAAGTGAAAAAATCTTCTAGTGTCGCTACTACTTTAAAAGGATTAGGCTTCTTTGATTTTCTGACTGCATCAAACTATTGATCTGGACAATAAACGTCCTTTAATGTTTCTAATATTTTTCAATTAAAGCAAAGTAACGATTCGGAGGTAATCGTGTATGACCAGCGATGAGAAAGCAATGGTCTATGGTTTTGAACCTTCTTTCTCTTACCAACTGTAAATAAAGCGACATTATTAACCAGTTTTTGTTTTGCCCGCCGCAGTTGTCTGTAAATATTACCAGTTCTTCTGGTCCTGTTGTGTGTAATGAAGACATAGGCTTCAATAGTACACTGGAAATATCTTCACCGTCACGTTTAGCAGTAGCTTTTGTCCACATATACATTGTTGCCCTAATCTGCTGTACATCCATGAATTCCTAAGTTATACGTCCATGATTTCCTAAGATAGAAGGCTGGCCCTACAGATAAGAAAGGGTCAGGAGATGCTTGTTGAAGATCAAACGAAATTACGACGTTATTTTTATTTCCTTTGGCCAAATTTACTTCGTTCTTTAGATTATTATACATAGCTTCTGCCCTTTTATTATGTAACTGTAGTGTGGTCCCTAATTATGCTACTATTGTTTGGTTTTCACTATTACTTTTTATGTTGTTCTGCAATAAATCACATGTCTGACATGTATTATTACTCTTAAGTAATCTAAATCCAATATTGTACTCTTCACAAAAGTTTCTACTATATCTGTCTTCACCCACTGTACTTATTCATTTTTCTTTGCACCAAGTATATAAAAATCTTTATACAAACGTGATATATTTAAATGGTTTTCCAAGTACACCCTATTAGTGTTTAGATTTTTACTATAATGACTAGTATAGATGGGAAAGGATTTTATATGTTCGTGAACAGACTCTATCGCTTCCGGGCTTAATTTTGTTGGTCTATTGCGATGCCATCCTTTTTCGTCATTTTTAGGGGTAGTTCTACCACTAGCTGTTTGTTTACAGATGAGTTGTGATCATTCCGGAGATTTCTGCAGACCAAGTGCTGACATAAACTCTTTCTTGCAAATTTGTACATCTATCCCGTTTAATTTAAGAAAATACAAATAAGTTACCTTTCTGTGAGATTCTTGTATGTGAGTTTTTTAGTTCTATAAAAGAAATAAGATGCATAGATATGGAAAAAGGGTTTACGCCACATTTAGTAAGTTTAATTTTATTAATAATAAAGTCATAACGGTATAATTAAAATTCTTGAATTATCATTCAAGGCGTTTGAAAGTACCAACACCAATTATTACTATACACTAAACATTTATATTACATGTATTAAAAATAAATTTAGGTAATATTGATATCAAGCCATATCATTAAGTATGTTTGCAGTAAGTTTAATGGAAAACGGATATAAATCGCATAATTGTTCACTTGCTTGTTTACGTGGACTGAAGAAGCACTTAATGCATCCGACACGAGAACATAATCCTTACCTTTCACATTATCATCTAAGCTAAAATCGTGATCTCTATTTTCGGAATAATTATCGGTAATTTTTGGAGAACTTTTTCAGCTGGAATCCGTATAGACGTCATATTAAGTATTGATGTGACTTACACCGTTTTTAGCTTATAAATAAAGGGGATTGCAGTATTTCTTAAAAGATTACTTTACTAAACTGCTGCCATCTATTATACTATTAAAGTAATAACTTTGTGTGTGGCTTGAACCGTTGTTGATTGTTGAAATTATGATGTTAACATAGATTTGAACAAGATGTGGCCTTGTTGCCCTGACCCGTTGAATTAATACATGTAGTTTCATATGCGCTTTATATTGAAGAATTTGATCAAGTATTAAAAGGAATTATAAATAGACTTCAAGATTAGTAATTCTGCCGTTGCATTTTACAACTACAATATTACTTTTAAAATTCAAATGCAAATTAAGTGGTCAGGTAATGCAGAAATAAATTATTACGCGTTTATCCTATAAGTGAGATGAAACTATTAATAAAAATGTTTTGCGAAATGAAAAGAAACAAAATTACTTATATTACGAGTACTGCCTTGTTCATAATACTTATCTTGGCAAGGAGATTTTGTGCTGGTTTAGAGTTTCGTGGTTAATATGTTTTGAACAATAATGTTAACAAAAACTTAATTTTCTACTGCGCCATAATATCGAATTTAAAATACAGTAATTGTTTAATGCGCGTTATAAACACTTCAACACCTTTAATAAGCGTTTTACATCTATAATCCTTTGTAAATAACATGGAAACCATGTTTTTCTAGCACCTGCAGTTACTCATAAAATACATTCTTAGTAACAGAAAATTCAATATTGTCATGTAATTGTCATTCAACAGCCCGATTACCCTATAAATTTATGTATATAAATGTTAAAAGGATTAATACCTTATTCATGCACTATACAGATAAATTGGTTTATAACCCACAAAGCAATGTGATTAAATTAAAGAGTAAATACAAACTTATTTCTAAGCAGCGTTTCAAATGTCTCCTTAATTAGTGTAATACTAAAATACACATCTAACATCACATAACCTGTATTATGGCAAAATTATATAATTTTATTAGAAATAATATTTAAAGTAATGTCCAAAATCTACAGTTTTTGTAAAATTAAAAGCGCATTCTGATGTTTTCCTTAAAATGCCTATCCTTAATTATGCTGACATATCCTAAAATAAATTGTATATTTGCAGACTTAGATCTCGATTGCAGAATTTAGCAGCTGTTGCGTCAACTCCGTTTGTATCAATAGTAAAAGAATTTTTATAAAACTATTTCTCATTTCCAGAGTAACGGTTCAAAGTTTCACGATATAGTTCAAATGACTCTTATTTTCACATCTACTCCCTTGATCTTTAGAATTTTATATCGGTTATATATTTAAGTTCATTGCCTATTCTAGAAAAAAAAGCTTTTATACAAAGCTAGGTTTAAAATATTTGAAAACAATACACAGACTTAAAAACATCATTTAGATTTCATAACAGCATGTTCTACTGGTTAATAGTTAAGTATACAGGGTGTAACATAGATTCATACCATAACTTCAGGAGGTGATACTTTGAGTAATTTCACCCAAAAGGCCTGCTCGTAAAACTAACTCTTTTTTAGGATTTATACAACCAATGTACTCCTTCATCTCCGCTATTGGTTTACTAGTATTTATGCTAATTTCAAGTTTCATTACAATCTATTAGATAAACATGTCCTGGTTTGAGTTATTCAATTCTGAATTATTTAAAAAATTCTGATTTTTTCATGAAATTTCAATAGTCTGTAGCTAGAAGCGGTTTGTTTTACGGCCATGGTTTATTAACAGTTTTTGGGCTAAAATTGCTGAAATTATACGAACTTATAGCATACCCAGTATACTTGAATTGGGAATATTTCATAAAATATAAGGTACCGTATATTCAAAAACATTAAACAAATAATATGCTGAATCTCTTTCGTTTAAAATTCCCAGATGTATTTTTTAACAGCGCCCTCTGCATGGCTGCTTCTGAAATACTTCTCTACATTATGTGAACTTAATCATTGTAAGGTTGGCAAATAGAAACGTGTGTTTAAAATGACTGATCCATTTGAATAAAAGGTTATAACTGTCGTAATTTTGAAACACTATGTGTCTCCCTAATAAGACCGATTCGAGAATATGGTATTCGGTTCATGAAATACATATTAAGAACTATGAGTCTATTCACACACAATTTTCTAAGTTCCTTGTCTTCCTTTAGGACGGCCCATACCAAGTACAAGGCTATAACTAATAGTTTCAGTTTTGTATTCCTGAGATGTCGTCGAAATATACTCTGCGCTCATTTTTGATACAATATTTAAAAGCTAATGTATACTGCCCAGAATTACTATCAAATATCAATTTGCTAGTTTTTCGGTTGAGCATTTATCCACCGACATAATTTTAATGCAAAAATAGTCGAAAAAATGCTTTAGCCAATAAAATTTCTAACAATTACGACCTAAATTATGATTTACTGGTGGTAATCGCTAAACAGATATCTATTAATCAGGACACTTGATTGTTTTTAGCGAATTTAGCGCCTAAGTTATATAGGAAAAGGTTGTATATAAATGAAACAACGAAATATCCAACTTAAAACTACTTAGTCCGGGAATATGGTATCTATTAAAATTAATCAAAGATTAAAAATTAGATAAGCCACAAATATAAAAAGTTTTTTCCTCGACCAAAATTTAAACCTGGGATGCTAGATTGACACTAAAAGGTTACCAATTACACTAATGAGGATGAGATATTAGTCCACTGAAGAATCTCACCATAATTTGCGGCATATAATAATTCTAACGACAAAAAAACACAGAAATACATCAGGTGCATAGCACTGGAAAGTTTTACAAAAATGTTGTAACGCGCAAATTACAACAGCTTACAAATGAATTAATTTGTACAACTAAAGCCTACGAAATACGACGAACGCAACTTTAATGAATCCTATGAACTTAAAGCAAATACGGCTACCGAGAACAAATTTGATTATTTTAACAAAAGGCAAGTTTTATTTTATAGAAAAGTTAAATACTAAAAGAGTAATTTAAGCATTTTTATAATATAAGATGCGCAAGCATAGTCGTGTCATGAATAAGATCCTTAATTTAAAATTACATGTTTTAGCAAAGAAGATACAATAATTTTGCGGATTCCATGCCTTTCGTCAGATTCTGGAACTTTGTGAACATTTTTAAGTAGGTGAATTCATTACAATGTTGAAAACTAATTTGTTGGAAATAAAAGTGAAACAGTTTGGATGTGTTAAATCGAAGTGTGAATCGCGAGTTATCAAAAAAATAATTTTAAAGACATCCGAATTACTAATTAATTTCTGCAAATATAAACGTACTAATTATGTAAATAACTAATATATATTCTCATATAAAATTGTGTTTCAAAATTTTCCTCTGAAAACTGCAATCCGATAATGAATAATTATAATAATTTACTGCAGGTTAGACTCAACATATTATTTAAATATTCTGAAAAGTTAAAAATTGTTAAAACTAACAACAGTAATTAATGTAAAACAATTAAGAACAAACGCTAAAATCGAAACGATAAGAAATTCTACGAACACGCGTCCATCTGCAACAAACCTACCTATTTCAGGCGGATTTCGTAGATACGCAAGTTAAATTTATTAAACGGAATCAATAATAATTAATAAATCGATGTTTGTATATTATTCTAATAAATAGAGGCAAAATTGAAAGTGAATTAAACTCAAGTTTAATCCTGAAACAAAGTTTACACAGGAATTCGAATTAAAACATAAAGATGGCATTTTTAATAAATTAACAAAAAACTAATTACTCAATGAAAAATTGCCAAATTTTGGCAAAATATACAACCAGCGAGAGATCAACTTTTAAGCTAGTTGAAAAATGAAGAAGCTGAAGTTTGAAAATTATGAATTTAAACAGTCACCTAGAGGAAGGTATCGATAACGCTTCTCACTGCCGCCAATTTTAGTGTAAATGCAGAACCGAAACCACTGTAGGAACAGAACTATCATATGCTATTTTGCGTGTACTCCTTGCACCGTAAGTAGTTCAACCGAGTCATCTTTTGAAAGAGTTACCCTACGTTATTTTCCATATACTCGTACCGGAATAGTTCGGCCTAGACATCTTCAGAAAGAACTATCTTATGTTCTTCTGCGTGTACACTGTGCAGCGTGCACTGGAAACAATTCATCCGAGAGTATCTACAAAGCTTACTGCTTCAATTTCATGGGAATCGACCATCAAGGACACGTGGTGATATAACAGTAAATTCAACCTTTAACATCCGCATAGACTAATTCACAAAATACGCCCATATTCACACTAACACTAAAATTATAGCAGATTAACAATACATTTAAACTGTTGGATAAACAACCCACCATGTAAACCATTTTACAAAGTTAGACATGACCTCGGCACTAAAACTGTCATCTATAAGTCCGTAAGTCAAACAAGAATTCGCATGATAATACAATTTCCTGTATACGAATTGCATGGGAACTGTAAATATTTAACATAAGTCTGAATTTAGAGATGGGCAAAATACAGATTTAGAAAAATGTAGATATTAGCCCGACATTTTATTTTATTCAAATAAATACCTAAAATTCTATTCTTTCTTGCTATTTAAACTAAATTAAACAAAGATAGTAACTTTTTTAAGTAATTAAATCAAATAAATTCCAAGGTATGGATAAAAATCACTGAAATCATAAAATGTTACATTTTTAAAAATGAACTCAATGCCAATATTATAAAACCAAAAAAATGTCAACAATTACTACAAGCAGCGCAAGAACAATTAGTCCATCTTGTTAAGCATTTTAAAGAACACAGGTTATATATAAAAATAATTAAGAATATAAGTTCCATAAAAACGCTCCCCAAAAAGGTACAGAATTGTTAAAACAAGCCAAGAATAATTAAAAGCATGAAAAACTTTTAAATTAAACAAATGGGTTAAATACCACTTGGGGCGAAGCTTGAGCTATATAAGCGCACCTGAATTTATGCAGCGTGGGTCAAAAAATTAAGAACATAAACAACTTTCAGCAAAAACAAATTTTGTCAAAGAGAACCCTGAGTGAAAAGCTAACAATAAATATTTAGTGTACCATAACCATACTCTACCTGTTATTTAGCACCAACCTCTTGACTCATTCCAACTGAAGCTACCAAGTAGGTAATCAACACAACGTCGAAGTGCCTGTTACAGAATCAAAAGGTATTAAGGATTCAAGAAATAAGCAGGGGTCGCTTGTGATTATTGTTTTAGCTAGGTTCGAACCAAACGGAGTAAAGGCACTCTTACATATTTCAAGCTCTATAAGTCGAAATGTATTAAATATGGACTTATATAACATTATTTAGATTCGGAAAAAAAACTACTAGCTGAAAACTCAATGTAGGGTGCTCTATTTAAAAATTATGAGTATACTGTATACTGTATACCGTATACTGTAAGGTAAACATAGCTACAATCCTAGCCTAGATATGAAACATTTTTAAACATGAAAAAATATTTTATGTGTTTTGTGGGCAAACGACAATGAAGTTGTCGGTTACAGGTATACAAGGTAATTCGTCTTTTAACCAAATTAGGTAGGCTGTTGTTTGTATTATAATTACATTAAGTGAATGTAAATGAACTGCACTTAGCTAATTATCAAGGGTTATTTTGCACATACATATGTGAACTTAATCTATCAAAATACATAAACATAAATTATACAAAAAAATCAGGTGTTAAACAACACACGACTTTCTCTTACGTACATAGATGTACAAACATGTAAATGTCTACAAATGATTCAAATATTATTTACGTTTATTTTGTGAACTTCCTACTTACTGGACACGCAAAGCACTGCTTTATTCCAGAGATTTTCTCTGATAACTCGTTTTATCGCATTCTCTTAGGAAAACCTCCAAGTTCGCATAAAAGGATATTAAAGGCACAAGAACTGTAGCTAGTTTCAAAAAATTGTTATAGCCATTTTCAAGAGAGTAACAAAAAACTTAAATATCGCAAGAGTAAAGTGGCACTTCCGGTGATTCGGTTTTAACTAAATTCTTGCGGTCTCATCTACGTAAGATAGAAAACTTAAATATAGTTTTTGATTTTCATATGATGATTTGTTTTTGAGATTATGTTGTTCACAACTAATACCCCAAGTACGTCCGTCAGTCGATTTCAAAAATGTATTAGAGAAACTCCTTGGTTAATATAAAACTAAATTAAATAGCTAAGAAATGTACTAAGTTTAAAAAAAATTGTTTCAGCCGATTTCAAGAAAACCGTGAAAATTGAGAATTTGGAAGATATCTAGAAATGACAGAAATAAAGTGCTACTTCTGGTTATTTGATTTTAACAAAATTCTTAAATTAACATACTAAGGCAATTACGACCCCAAATATAAATGTTCATTTAGCTAGGAGTTTTAGTTTCATAGTTGTTTTATTCAGAAATAACGGTGAAACTACTTCCAGTTACTCAAGATATAGAAAATTTTGCGAGAAACCGCCTAGACTATATATATAAGCAATATAGGAAATTTAAAAGAAATCGTTGCAACCGATTTCGAGGAAGTCTCTCAATAAACAAAAAAATGACAAAAGTAAAGTGACACTCTCGGTTTTCTTATTATAATGAAATTATTGTGGTCGCATGCTACGTTGGATAGAAATTCAAATATAAAATTTTGTTTTTCTAGGACTTTTGGTTTTCGAGTTATCGCATTCACAAGCACACACGCACACGTACACGCACATAAACACCCATACTCACATGCATACACACACACGTACATAGACACACAGACAGACCAATTCCCAAAAATATTATTTTCATACTCAGGATACCCGAAAACGTGCATTTCCATTAAAATTTTGACATCGAAAATTTTGGTCTAAAACAATACTTTTTATTTTACCTATGTTTCATTTAGGATAAGATAAAGTAGAAATGGAAAAAATACAAATGAAACCACAAATAATGTACGTATCTACATGTATGTACTTACCAAGGCAAAAGCTTTGTATCTTCAAAGCTGGTGTTGCAAGCTTTGTTCGTAGGTAATAAGGTTTAGGGATATATCAACAGATATTTTATAGGTGAACAAAGTTAGGGTAGTAACATTTGTAGATTAATATGTTTGCAGACAATTCGATTATAGAAATTAATGATTTGTCAATAGGTAGATACATAATACCGTATAGCGTATTGATTTAACAATAATTAAAACGAAAAGTTCACGACAATAATTATAACGATAAGTTCACGACGGCGACTTGAATGCGGCGGCGTTGCGTATTGATTCGAAAATCGACTCATTATGTATTGTTCTTAACACAGATTGATGTCGACCGGCGTAGCTATATAATTACGAGCATGATTTATATGTAGGCGTTAACGATTACAAACAGAAAGATATCTTTTAATGAAAAGGCAAACCAAATATTATACACATATATCATATATATATATATATATATATATA
>JAHWXV010531835.1:0-10574 GCA_024586415.1 Phrixothrix hirtus | reverse complement strand
AATCACCGTCGTACGGCGCTCTACGCCGTTGCACGTCGTTTGTTCTGTGTATACGCTACCAATTCCATTAGTTTTACTTTTTACGTGACAATAAACGCCGCCAAACGGCGTTTATTCTGTTTGGACTTTAACGTTAACCGCTTCATTTGTATATTAGTCCGCGAAATTTAAATTACGTTATTTTTTAAAAAAGTAACAAAAGTAACTTTTGGCTTAAAAAAGTAACTTTTATGGATTTTTCATTAAAAAAGTAACTTTTGTAAAAAAAAGTAACGCAATCCGAGCCCTGAAAATTTGTTTAAAATAAAAACAAGTTTTTTAATAGATACCATTTTTATTACATTTGTACACATATTATTGGATATGTAAACATTTTTTTAAATAACTTTCACTTTTAAAAATGTTCTACATTGCTTTACATGGCTTTAATGCGGTGTCAAATTGTTTTTGAGAAACTTAATATTGTTAATATGTGCAATCAATTGTTTATGTACACTTTAAATTTTGTGAAAGTACTTTAAATTTCATACAAATATGACGTAATTTTATTTAATCTATCAATAATTTATTATTTATACGGAATAGCAAATTTACGTTAGTTAAAAGACTACGTCTTATTAGTAGTATTAAAACAGCTGAAACGCCCTTGCACGCAATAAAGACCATGAATAGTAAACATAATATGATATTAGTAAACAAATAAAATGGGATTTATGTTTTCTTTTCAATTAGGTTTCTTAGTAAAGCAAATACAATCCCGTAACCACGATAGATTTGTATGCAAAAATTTGCAACATTTTTTTTCAAATGAGAATAAAAAGTTTTATAGATTTGTGATTGCGCCCGTGTTTCAAATAATATTATTTAGTGTGTGGTTGATGTACATAAGTAAAATCTTAATTTTTAGATTTTCAAGGCTGTGCACACACGACATTATTTTTGAAACATCTTCAAAATAATATCTTTAATTATTATTTCGTATGTAATAATTACTTCGACCAAAAGGAGTTTCGCTTGTAAGCTGTTCTGCATTCTAAAACGTATTACTTTATCATAAAAATCCAAATTCATTTAGGAATTTATTTTTGTTAAGTATTCATGAACTGCTGTATATGCATTATGATGCACTTTACAATTATCAAAAATAAAAGCGAAAGTTCTATTTTCTTCCAGCGAACAATCAAACACAGTAGCGAACGTAGTTGTTACATGCCTGTTTGCTTAAGATTTTAAATTGATTTTTTTAAATATTGTTTTGAAACTTTTTACAAGATTTAGGATTTTTATCACAACCACAATATATGTACGAGGATAGTTCGAATTAGGCCTGCATTTTATTTTTCTGGTAAACACAAACTATAAATTAACATTATATATACATTATTTTTCGAAATAACAACCTCATTTTTAGATACACTTGTCCCATTGCTCCGGTTGAAAAAAATTCTTTCGGTTGACAATGTGGCCAGTTTTGTACCGCATCTATCATTTCCGCATTAGAGTCAAATCTCGCACCTTACAAAAACTCTTAGGGGCCCAAAGAAATGCTAATCGCTTGGGGCCAAGTCTAGACTATATGAGGGTCAGACGTTGCTTTCCAACCCTGCTCAGTCAGTGTAGTGTTTGTTAATTATTGATCTGTATATGGACGAACATTGTCATGCAGACGAATAACGCCTTTGCTTAGGAAACTATGTTGTTTTGTCCATATAGGCTGCTTAACTTTACGAAGAAGCTAACTGTAATAGAAGAAAATCAACGTAAACTGGTCAATTAATATCCCAGAATAGGGTTTCCATAAGATATATATGTAATATATGTAAATAATTTTAAATGAATATTATGAAAAGGGCATTTTTTCGAATATTTGGACTCAAATTAATAAAAATAAGGTAATATCAAAAAGCAACACTATCTTTTTAAGCACTACTTCAATAACAGTAGTTTAAAACAGTATTGAAATGTACCGTAAGTTATACATTACTGATTTGCATGACAAATACGGCTATTGTTATATTTATGTGTTTAATGAGAAATGCCTTTCTGATAGTTGAAAACTGGATGTTTTAGTATAGTCGAGCTATTCTAAATTCAAAATTTCATTAAAACATTAATGAATGAAAACTAAATAAAATTAGGACATTTCATGAAGCATGTTGCGTTTATTCAAAGAAAATATAATTTCAACGTGCCTTCAATAGAATAACCAGTATCGTTATAAAACTTGTTTAAAAGCACTCGTTAGGCAACTCATACAGTGAATCTATTTCCCGGTGCAATTAACGGGTTTGTCATTTGTTTAAATATTAATTTTGAAGAACATTTATTTTTTAAACTGCAGAAAAATCTAGGTCAGAAAGCCGGTAGAAAATTGCTTTTTTGAATAAAAATAGACCTAGACTAAGTTTCTTTAGAATTTAGTTTTGATTTACTCTATCGCGCAGTCAGATAGCCTTGCTTAAACCTTATATTATGTAAATTTTAAACACTTCAATAATTTCAAGGTATGCTGTTTTATATGGCATTTATTTATGAACCTGCTATACAAGTTTAAGAAATTACTAGTAAATTGCAACTTTCTTAGGCTTTTATTTTAAAAGCTATTAAATTTTAATTAAATAGGGCAAACTATATTTAGTATTTAAAGATTAAAAGATAATGCCTACCTTCATTTCAAATTAACTAAATTTCTCTAGCTAATTACTAAATTAAAAATTCCAGACATCCTGAATAGATGCGATGCACAAAATGAATATGAGTAAAATAAAACGAATATTTTAATTTCATTGGTAACGGTTACAAATAATTACGTTCTCCCGCTATGTATTAAACAAGACTTATTAAATTTTAATAAAATTTGTTTAACAAGTTTTCTTATAATTAGTAATATGTAGTATGCGTTCGATGTATGGCTACATAAGTTACATTCGAAGTATTTACACTTTATTCTCCTATCACATTTCCGTAACCTACTTTCGTAATGTTATATTGCAAGAGATGATCAGTAAAAAGTGACGTATTTAATGTCGTGAGGCAAATTAGCAATACAATATAAATCGGGAGTAACGTAATTTGGAATGGAAACAGAACCTAGCTAGGTTAGTGGAGATGGGGTAAGTGTAAGAGACAAGCTTTCGATATAGTATTAGAACCACTCGGTAAATAATTCGTATTATAAAAGGACGCCGTCTATTATAGAATTATCTTTAATCTTATAATTTTCATATAAACAAAAACGCTGCGATGTGATCATGCTGTAAATAATAAATTCTTAAGGCAGATTAGCAAAGACAAGAAAAGTATACATTCAATTAAAACTTAATGGAAGCAAATTTCATCACATTCTATATAATATTTCTTAGCCAGCTTAACGACTAATGAGGATCGATTGCAAAGGTACTTGTAATGGTTCCCATAAACACTTTGAAGAACAACAATTTACCTTCTTATGTTTTTGTTTACACTATCGTTTAGTGTGTTAGAAAAGAAAAGATGCATTAAAACGATAAGATGGGTTGCCGGGGGAGAGGCGATTACGCTAACGAAAAATTCCTTAATCAATTAAATTTTATTACATTCATTTGGAAATTTTGTAAATTTGGAAGCGAATTAGAATTAAAGAAACGTATGAGGAAACTATATTCCACTTACTTGTGTATTCGATACGTTTTCTAAAAAATTTCTGCTTGCTCCATTTAATGATGATAACTTAAACATCTAATTTTTCGACCACAAAGGAAGGGCAACCAAGCACACTACGGTGAATTAACTTTTCTCAATATCCCGAAGGTCCAAGAATTTTCAAGGCACTCCTGTATCAGAAACAAATAATTTCAATTGTTTTATTAGAAATTGATAGTTTACAAATACTCTTAACAGGAGAAGCGCAATAACTAATTGCTCTTTATCATAAACTAACACCTACGGTGTGTATAATATCCTTTATCACGTCCCGGTAGAATGTGGATTGTTTACACAATAGATATACTTAGAATAATCCTGAAGGGTTTATGAACAAAATGAATATTATAGAATTCGCCAAATTACATGCTGTTGGATAATTACAAGCACTAGCTAACTTATACGCCCTTGCCAAAAAATTCACCGAATTGATAATCACACTTTAATTTTATTATATTTAGTGGAAATATTTCCGGAACTTCTTTCAGCGCCAACGGTTCGTACAAAAATGAAGGCGTAGATGCTGACACGGCATTATGTGAACTTATTTCGTCATGCATTAGTATTTCGTTTCAAAAAATTGCTGCAGGTTGACATAAACAGAACTGCGGGTGAAACGATCACGCCTCAATGTGCGTAATGGTTTAAACTGACTATAGAACTTGCAGATTATGATTTGGTTTATACATATCCCCAGCGGTAGGATATTAAGATACCATCACATTAAAGTTTTATTTGCTTTAATTTTAAACTCCTTTTGACAATATGGAATTTATGTATCGATTAAAGAAAAATGTGTTAAACGAACATGTTAAGTAATTGCAGAAGTTCTACATTTTATACGAATATAAGTCGGCGCTAATAAATTTGTTTATGATTAATAAATTGATAAATTAGTTTAACTACATTTACTAAAGTATAATTTTCAAATTTTAGATATATTTAATCATTTGACAACAAAAAATTGTGACTACAAATAACCGAAAATAAATTTATTTGCACTTGATTCTTGGTTCTGCGAGCGTTCACTCTCTCCTTTTCCCTTCGAATTCGTTCTCACCTTTTCCTTTTCTACAGTATTATTTGTGCCTAGCTGTACAAAATTTTATAATATGAAAAGAAACTGTTATTTACGGTGGATCGAGTTTGTTCAATAGAATTACAAAAAACGTTAGATGAAGATTTAGTTTGATAAACTAATTCACTTAAGTGAACCAGAAATACATTCTTGATTAAACAGAATTAATATTTTAAAAACAAATAACCGATGGCGCACTGTTAGTGAAATGTAAATTAAGCAATAGTTCGTTATAATAATACTGTGGTTTTATAAATCTTGTAATGCACAAAATAGTTGCGGCCCATTACTATTTTCTGGAGTACATAGAAAATTTTTGCTAAAAAGAACGTGTCTCCAACTTTTCTCTAATTTCTTGCCACTTTTAGGTTCTCAAACCTTTTCCGGGTTTTCTTTCATGTCCCCACCAATTACAATTGATTTATATTAAATTGTATTAGTAGAACTAATTGTACTGGTACTATTACAAAGGATATTCGAAATTCCTGAAGCTAACGGAGCTGCAATGTTAAGCATTATATTACCATTAAATGAGGGTAGTCTCGCCTTGCTGGCGATGAAACTGTTAGAAAATTAAACTTCATGTCAGAGTCCACCGAAAGCGATCGTTTTTGTTAAAGCCACATCTAACCGAAGATAACATTTATCAAACATCAAAAAGCCCTTAACTGTATATAGGACCCACGTAAGGTCGTTCTTTTTTGCACGATAATAATTATTTAAATAATTTGGAATTGATCATAATGATCCATGCGAAAGAAAATATTTACCCATTAAGTAAAGCGATGCATTATTGCCGACAGTACTACACGAAGGTTCTTTTTAAAAGAACTAGTTAATCGAACTAATGCTCCTGTTCCTAATAAACAGCCAAACAATCATAACTCAGCAGTATTTGGTCGAAAGCTTCATAAACACTGCCACCGGATAAATCAGCGTTAATACTTTAGCACAGCTATTGTCATAACTTTTTCTTCGGAAATATTAGATAACTAAATTAGAGGAATGCCAAATGTTGATATTCAATTATTTAGTAAGCCTTCAAAATTCAATAGCAGGTCAATTAAAAGGCATCGCTGGTTTTAGTGGCCAAATTTTAATAAAGATAAGACAAAAATATTTCCCCAGGGATGTTCTTAAAAAACGAAAGAATATGTCGAAACTTTTGCGCTATTAGCTTAACCTAGAATTAGTTGGCGAATGCCTTATTCCCAATTTATACTTTACTTGTTAAAATTTACGTGAAATTCTTATAACCAATAATTCAAATTAAAATATTCAATAATCGATTAAAAAATTAAGCTGATATAAAAATTGGTTACAGGTAAATTCGTTTAGTGAAACTCAATAAAAGATATAACTAATAATGTGCACTAAATATTAATCACATATGTCTTAAGCATAGTCTTACTACAGTAGCATAATTAAATTTAAGTACTTACATTTAAAGTTAAATAAATAAGTATCGCTAAATAATTTAATAAGTACAAGGTGAAGCCAAAAAATAAAGATCAAATGGGACTAGTTTAAAAATAATTATAGTAACTTGAACTACAGAGAAATAAGTAAGAGTAAATGCACTTGTATAAAAAATACTATGGGTAGAAGCATTTTCGATGTGATATACGTAAAATTAAGATCGTTAAATTAGATTTATTTAATTTAAAATAACTGTCCAGTTTACTTACAATTTTAAATAACAAATTATTGAATTGAAAAAGGAAGTTAAATTTAATATTATGAATACGGTAATTTAAAATAATGCATTATAATGAAATTGATTAAAGTTATCAAAAGTAAAATAAGTTGAAACCTGATCGATTTAAATTCATTGAGCCCAATTGAACTTCTGCAGTCATGGCGCGTTAGAAAAGATTTTTTAAAATATACCAATGTGGATTATGCTTCGTAATTATTTAAGGCAAATGTCTTAGTTGCAATTTAAATGATGATATTCCATTATGAGATCGGAGTTACCAATTAATTAATTAGAATCCTCATAAAATATTCCATTTTGAATCTAATTTGTATGTAATAACCAACGATCATCAATCGATATGCAAATAATGAAGTACGGATAAAAACTACTAAAAGAAAGAGAAGTGTTAATAATGTAAATGTAGTTAAATTAGTGGAAACATTTTAGAATAGAATTTATAACCGTCTAAATGGAACGAATGTTAGAGCATAACCGCCGATTGAAATATGTTTTTTGAATACGGCTTCGTGCTATTGAAACGAACGAAATGTTATTCCGCCAAGGCAAATTGACTATATTTAATATAATAAATACGGAAAGTTAATGAATTTAGAAATTTAAATATCAAAAATTAATAACTATTTTTAAAACGTGACACGTTTCCCAAATTCGAGAAAAAATAAACACCTGTTTTTTGTTTCTTAATTTTGAGGGGCCTGGCTCCTCAGGGAGTGGAGAAATTAAAAATATTTATACAAGGAACCGCACTTTATTTTTGACAAGTAATCATCTAAAGTTTTTTGCATTTATTTTTACACACCATATATAATCATTAATTTGTATTTAATCTAAATAATCAATTATTTTTAATTGCTTCGCCTTTACCCTTTGAACGATATACCAAGCATACATACATCAAGGAATCGTTAACGACATTTTCTGAAAATCAAATAATAATAAATACTTATCCAATTTCTATAAGTTTATTATAAATCAAATTACTTTGGAGTAACTAAGATAAACTAATGAAAGATAATTTGAATCAACTCCGACAATAAAATAAAATAATTACAATAAATGAAATTTATTAATAGGATATTAATCATTTATGAAGAGGAAACTTGTAGTCGTTCAAACCCTTGTTGTCGGTTATTTATTATTTATAAGATAATTACAGTATTTAATTAAAGACTTTATTGACAAGATAATTACTAAATTATAAAAAAGGTATGAACTTTTTAACTTGAATACTTTATTAATGTCATAGTTCAATCATAATTTACTGTTATTAGACCTGTCTATCATTAGGAAAACATAATCTTTGTGGGGTTACATTTTATATCAACACAAAGAAACGAATTAAAAAGGCATACCCCATAATTAAACTGGAAAAATCATTTGAAATCTCGTTTATATATTAGAGCGATTCCCTATGAATTTTAACGAAATTGATCACGCTGCTTTGTTCTATTTTACGAAATAAAATTTAATGAACTTTAAAATGTCAGGGAATTTAACCCGAACTCTATTTTTAGAGCTCAACTACAATTAAATCCAAGACACAGCAATCTTTTTGTAGAAAGTCGAATTCTTGTACAAATCATTCAGCAATGCATTAACTCATAACTACATTATATGAAAATTAGTTTCGGCAGACAACAAATCTTTTATTAATCTTGATCAAAATTCCTAGATTTGCATAAAACTAATGAAATACACATGAACAATAAATACATTAAGTTAGTAGATATTTGTGTATACAGAACAATAAATTGATTTTGAACAACTTTTTGTTTATTGAAAATCATGCTTTTTTACTATGCATCATCTAGGTAAGTTCAACAATCGATATGCTAATATAAATCATTCCTTCTGTTAATTACTATTCGACATAGTACGATAAAGTTTATTCAACAAACTCATTTATTGCTGAAGTTGAATTAGGTTTGCAATTGTCATCAAAGAGAATACGAAAAGCACAAACCAGTTTATCACCTCAGAGTATACTCTGAAGTGGTTTATAAGTTTAAACTTATCGAGAAGGGATAATCTCTTTTGAAGCAGGTAAACCAATTTAACTTTAATGAAACGTACATATTTTTATACAATGTTTATCGTACATTCAGAGTAATTCTAATTGGTACAAATGAGCAAATAAATAATTAAAATTTGATTCTTACCTGAATGTCTGCTGCAAACTCACAACGCGTGCAACTCTATTTTTATAGCACTGTTAAAAATGTATGGCACACGATTTGTTGTTCGAGTGTAATTATTTTGAAAACGTGTGCGATATCAATGCTAGATAGTTAAGACATGAGCAAAATAATTTTTAATTAAAAAATGCCAAATTCACGTGAAAGTACTTCTCTTTTTGGACTCCTATGAGAAGTGGAAAACTGCAAAAATGTATGTAAACGTCGACCCATATACTTTCTAATAAAATTTTGTGGTTCAGTGGCATGTATATACAGGGTGTTACAAAATATATAGGCACACATGTAAGAACCGATAGTACATCTCAAAATAAAAAGAAAAGTTTTTATAAACATGATCCTAAAATTAGTACTTTTCAAGATAAGGGTCGATTATGTCATTTTATTACAACATGCATTTTTTCGGATTATTTGATATGAAAATTTGGTAAATTATAATACATAAAACAACGAAACCAAATTTGATTTAAAGAAACGTTTATTACTGACTAAACTAGTTTTAACAAGAACGGGTGACTAATAAACTAAATCATAAAATTCATTTTTGTCAAGATAGAGGGCATTCTACGTCATTTGAAATCTGTTGATCTACGAGGCCAAATTGAAGTTTTAATTTATGTCAAATTCATAAATAGTCTGCATTGTTTGTTTTATCGATAAAACATACATTAGGGTTTTTACTAATGCTGAAATGGCAGGTATACATTTCATTTACGGTTTGGCAGAAGGAAACCACCACGCGCATGCCGCCTTTATGAAGAAAGATATCTCAACCGACGTATCCCTAATCGAAAAATCTTTGAGCGAATTCATAATTGTTTACGGAAAACAGGATGCATTAAAAAAGCTTCACATTTAGCAGAACATATTAGAACAACAAGGATAGTTGATGCAAAAGAAGCTGTTTCAAGGGAAGTAGAAAATGAACCAACTACAAGCACGAGGAAAATTAGTTCAATGTTAGGAGTTGACCGTACTTCTGTGTGGAGAATTTTACAGACGCAGCAGTTGCATCCGTATCATGCACAGGAAATTCAAGCTCTTCATAATCGTTTAGGGGAGATGCTTTTCCTCTTCGTTTGGAGTTTGCGCAGTAGTTAATGTATAATTTTTTTCAAAAATTATTTTCACAGATGAGGCAAAATTTGGATAAACAGCAATACAGAATTTCCACAATAGGTATACTTTGCTAGAAGAAAAGCCAAGTGCGATTATTGAAAAGAATTCACGATATCGATTTTCCTTAAATGTCTGGATTAATATTGTTGGTGATTTGTTTATTGGTCTACAGTTTTTGCCTCAAAATTTGAATGAAGAAAATGATCTTCATTTTTAATAGAAAATTTACCAATTCTATTAGAAGAAGCTCCATTGCACCTAAGGATAAACATGTGGTATATGCATGATGGTGCACCTACACATTTAGTCTTGCCGTGAGAAACCACTTGGATCAAATATTCCCAAATCGTTGGATAGGTCGAGGAAGTCAACAACGTTCATGATTTTCTCGATCACCAGATCTAAATTCCTTAGATTCGTTCTTGAGGAATAAAGAGTGTGATATACGCAACACATGTGTTAGATGTAGAAGAATTGCGTATGCGTATTATTATCTAGAGTGATATTATTAGAAATACTTCTAGTATTTTTGAACGAGTGCGTAATTCTTTAAGGCCCAGAACTGAGGAATGTATTATGGTCCAAGGTGGTCATTTTGAGCAGTTTTATGATTTCTTTTGTTAGTCAACAGTTCTTATTTTATTGTTCATTAGTATATTATAACTAGCGCAGTCGTTAATAAATGGGTCAATCCATGTCAAATCATCCATGGCATGCAACCCACGTTCTCAGAATGTCATGAAATTTTTTATATGTGTTCTACTTGCCATTCTTATTATTC